>CAUYUJ010018280.1:0-110000 GCA_963575745.1 Prorocentrum cordatum | reverse complement strand
TGCGAGTGCGGCATCCACCGAGTCGCAGACCACTGCGTCGGGCGGCAGCGGGGCGCCCAGCGGCGGCGACGCCACGGCGATCGAGAGGCTGCAGGCAGTGGTCGAGCAGCTGGAGGCGCTGCAGGCTGAGCCGCCCGACGGCGTGGACGGCAGCTTCACCGACGTCGTCACCAGCCAGCTGGAGGCCAAGCGCGCCGAGCTGGGCGCGGCCCAGCGGGCTGCGGCGGAGCAGAAGGCATCCTCCCTGCCGCGGTCGACGCTGCTCCGCAAGGAGGCGGACGCCATCAGCAAGGGAGAGAGGCGGCTCCGTACCGCGCGCCAGAGCCTGCAGCAGAAGCAGGCGGCGCGCGACCTCGCCGAGGCCAAGCTCCAGAAGGTCCAGCAGGAGCTGGCGCAGCTCGACGCAGAGTTGGAGGAGGCATCCCGCACCGTCCGCGCCCTCGAGGAGGACGCTAGGGCGGAGGCCGAGGCGCAGCGGCGTCAGCGGGCAGCGGAGTGGGCAGGGTCCAGCGAGGTCCCTGGGCTCCTCGTGCAGCTGGACAAGCTGCCAGAGGCTTGGGGATCCAGCAACTTCGAGGTGGCATGGGCAGCCATTCGGACCCAGGTGGAGGCCGTGCGCACGCTGCTCGCCCGAGCCCCTGCTGCGCCAAGAAGGGCGCCATGGGCGGACCCATGCCCCATGGAGGAGGCCAGCAGCGAGGACAGCACCCACGCTGGAGCGATCGAGCCCTGGCAGCCGCAGAGCGCTGCGGAGCGCGGCCAGGCAGAGCGCCGCGGTGATGCCCGCGGCGAGTGGCCGAAGGTCGCCCAGGCGTCCAAGCGGGAGCTGGTGGCCGAGGCTGCTGGCCTGGCCCCTCTTGCCCCTCGCCCTGCTGGGCCTGCAGCCAGGAGTGGCAGCGGGGGGTCGAGGCCAGGGAGGTCGTGCATTTAGCAGCACCAGAGCGGCTGAGCCGAGGCAGAGAGCGGGCGGCGGCGCCGACGCAGCCCGCGTCGGAGGACAGCGGCCCCTCGACCTCGGGGGGCCCAGGGCCCACAGGCGCCAGGCCAAGCGTCAACGGCAGCCCTGGATGTCCGACGCGGGCTGGAGGTGCTCGGGGTCAACGGCGACGCGTGGAAGGAGCCTGGAGGTCCTCGAGGCCTACATCGATCGGCATGGTGCCAGGCCGCACCTGGCAATGCTCCAGGAGACTCGCCTGGCGCCGCTCCGCCTGGAGGAGGCCAGGAGCGCGGCGCGCCGCATGGGGTACACGGCGTTCCTCCACGCATCCGCGCCCACGGACAAGGAGGGCCCGCTCGCGAACTCAGGGGGCGCGGCGACCCTGGCGCGCAGCGACCTGCAGGCTGCGGAGAGTGTGTGGGCGACGCCGTGTGACTTGAGGCATCGCATGATTAGGGTCACGATCACCGCGGCGTCTGGGCTGCAGTTCCTGGCGCGCTCGCTGTGCCTGCAGGACGCCTTGGGGCCCAGGGGCATCAACCTGGACATCTTCGCGGCCTTCGGCGACCTGGCGCTGTCCGAGGGCATGCCCTGGCTCGCGCAGGGCGACTTCAACATGGAGCCTGGCACGCTGCACGAGTTGGGCTGGCCTCGTGTGCAGCGCGGCACGTACCTGGGGCCTGCTGAGTGCACATGTGTGGCCCAAGGGGCGGAGCATGTGTACGACTGGTTCGTGGGCTCCTTCTGCCTTGCCCACGGCGTCAGGGAGGCCTCGGCTCTGGATGGCTTTGGGCTGTGCCCGCGCAAGCCTGTGAGGCTGCTGCTGCAGGACGTGAGGCCCGACGCCCTGGTGCAGGTGTTTGTGCGTCCTGGCCGTTTTCCTGATGTCGACGCTGCCGAGTGCTGTCCACGCGAGGATGCAGCAGCGCAGGTGCACCGCCGCACGGGGCGCACCCGTTGGCAAGCGGAGCCCTGCAGCTGGACCTGGGAGGTAGGCCCCCAGCCGAGCGACGCCTCCGAGGCCGCTCGGCAGTGGATCCAAGTCGTCGAGAGCACCTTAGTGGGAACCCACGGCATCGACGACGCCGCCCTGCCCAGGTACCTTGGGCGGGCTGCGGGGCCCAAGGCTGTCCTCAAGCCCCTCAGCGCCGTGGTCAAGCGCGAGCGCCGCCACCGGCACTCGGCCCTCACCCACGCCATCCGCCAAGCCCTCGACGTCGCCCTCCAGAGGCTCACTGCGGACAAAACGAAGCGATGGCAGCCCGCGCACGAGGCCTGGCACGAGCGGCAGGTCGAGCGGGCCCTCGCCGATGTAGAGGCTGCCACGGTCGCCGCCTGCGAGGAGGACGAGGTCGAGGCCCCCGAGTTCGACACCAGTGAGTGGGGCGACCTAGTTAGCCAGGCTGGCCTTCATGGAGACCCAGAGGCGATTGCAGTGTTGCAGCGGCGCCTCGCATGTTCCCGGAAGCGAGATGGGTGCAAGAGCTCGGCCTCCTGGCGAGCATGGGCCAAGGAAGCAGTGCAGAAGGGTGGCAGGTTGGCCCGTAGGTCCGCCAAGGCGGCGCCGCCCCCACAGGTGGTCGACCCTGACACTGGCAGGCCCTTGGCTGGCATGCTGGCTGTCGGGCAGCTGGAGGCCAACTGGCAGGCCCTCTGGCAGCAGGAGGGCTTCCAAGCGGGTGCTGGAGTCGGCAGCTGGGGCGTCCGAGGAGCGACCCTGCCTCCCCTCAGCCTGGAGATGCTGCAGGCTGTCTGCAGCATCTCCAGGGCAGACCTGGGGGCAGACCAGCTCCACCCGCGGCAGCTGCTGCTGCTCCCCAGTAGCCCTGCAGCGGCGGCGCCTGGACCTCCTGGAGGCACACGAGGAGCACCCCAGGCCTTGGGCGGCCAGGCCACCATGATGGTCTTCATCCCCAAGGCTGACGGATTGCTTTGATCCCGCTGCCCATGCGCATCTGGAGCCGCCTGAGGCAGCCGATCTGTGCGCTGTGGGAGGCGGAGCACGACCACCGCTTTTTTTTGGCAAGGCCGACCGCGGCTGCGAGAAGGCGGGCTGGCTGCACAACGCCTTCGCTGTCTATGCGCGGGAGCACGGGTTTGCCGCCGCCAGCCTCTTTCTGGACATCACCAAGTTCTACGAGAATTTGCGGCATGACGTCCTGTGGCAGTGCGGGATCGAGCACGGCTTCAACCTGAAGTTGCTGCGCGGCCGCTTCGTGCTCTACCAGAGCCCGCGGTTCCTTTGTTTCGTGGGCATGGCCACCGAGTCTTTCACCACCAGCGGGGCGGTCCTCGCAGGGTGTGCGTGCGCTACCACGGTGGCCAAGCTGCCCGTGCTTGCTGCCTTGCGTGCTGCCTCGGCGGGAGGCAGGCCGCTGGTGGTGGCGCGCAACGTCGTCGACGATATCGCGCTGCAGGCCGTTGGCACGGAGCGTCTGGTCGCTGCGCAGCTGGGCACGGCTGGGCTGGAAGTGGCGTGCATCCTCCGTAGCCAGAGCACCTGCCCATCAGTGCCGCCAGGACGACCTTCCTCGCCTCGAGCCCCAGCCTGGGGCCCCAGCTGGGTGAGTTCTGGAAGTCGCAGGGCTGGACCTTCCGTAAGACCTTGCAGGCCAGGAACCTCGGCACGGACGCCACCATCACGAGGAGGGGAGTGCATGAGGGCCGTGCCCGTGCTGCTGGGGCGCTTCGCCGCGCGCGCAGGCTGGGCTGCTTGCGAGCTGCAGGCGTGGAGGTGGACCTCATCCACAAGGCTGGGCCCACAGCCAGCATGGCGTGGGGGCGTACGGTCACGGGCATCGCGGGCGGTGAGCTGCACAGCTGGAGGCTCGCAGCGTGCCGCAGTGCAGGAGTGCTCCCCATTGGCGCCGCGCTTGGGCTCCGCATGCGGTGTGCCGAGCTCAGGAGGAGGCGCGACCTGGACCCCGCAGCCCTCGCGGCGGGCCATGCGGTCCAGATGCTAGCGAGCCTCCTGCAGTCTGCCGAGCTGCCGCACAGGATGATGGCGCGGGGGCTCGAGGCGGCGGCAGCCAGGCACGCAGCTGCCGACGCGCCGTGGAAGCATTGCGCCTTCCCCATCGGCGCGGCAGTGCTGACCCTCGCTCGGATCGGCTGGCACTTCCAAGTCCGAGCGCCACCTCGTCACGGACCTTGGCGACGAACTCGACCTCTTGCTCCTCGAGCCTCGGGAGCTGGGGCTGGAGGCTAGCCTCGGCGCCAGGCGTGCCTCCGATCGCCACGAGATGCGGAAGCTCAGCCACGACCCCCTTCCTGCAGCGGCCCTTGTACTGGGGCGCCATCGGGCGGCTGCTCGGGCCCGACAGCGAGCTGAGCGTGAGGGGGCAGAATGCGATGGGGGGCCTACGTCTCCAACACGCACTGGACGCAGGCCAGACTCTTCGACGCAGGAGAGCGGCGGCACGCGTGCTGCTGCCGCTGTGGGGCCGAGCGAGGCACCTTGTGGCACCGCCCGTTCGAGTGCCCCGTGCTTGAGCCCCAGCGGCGCGACGGAGTGTCCGCACGGCTGAAGAGGTGTGCGGAGAGAGCGACGGCACACGGGGAGTGCGTTGGCAAGAACTTCGCCCGTTGCTGGTTGTCTGCCCCAGCGCCGCCCCAGGGTCGCCGCACTGACGCCATGCGGGCGCAGTGGGTCAGCAGGCCAGCCGACGAGAAGCTCAACGGCAAGTTGTACCTGGACGGCTCTGCCTTCGAGCCGCAGGTAAGCGCCCTCCGCCGCGCGGGATGGGCCATTGCACAGTGCGACGATGACGGCAACTTGGTCGCAGGGGTCTACGGCACCGTCAGGCGAGACCTCTGCCCGCAGCAGACGGCCAAGGACGGCGAGGACTTCGCCGTGTGGATGCTCGCCACCTTTGCTGGGCCAGCAGTCGAGGAATTCAACATCGACTGCAGCTCCACCGTGACCTGCCTGCGCAGGGGGCGTGCATACGCGACCAAGCCCAGCAGGACCAACGCCCATCTGTGGGGCAGGATCTTGACATGCCTCGAGCCAGGGACCTTCGCTGTGAGGAAGGTGCCAGCCCACTGCTCAAGGCAGGCGGTGCTCGACGGGCGCTTGACGGAGGCCCAGCGGCGCGGCAACGAGCACGCTGACCGCCTTGCCAAGATGGAGCTCGGGCGCTGGATCAGTCGGGCAGCCATCCTCTGGCAGGACATCGCGGCCAAGGGCTGTGAAGGGCTGCCGCCTGCGGCTGAGCGACGCCAGGTTCGCTTCGCCGCTGCGGAGGCGTCGCAGGCAGCAGAGGAGGCCGCCAGCCTTGCGCCGAGCACCAAGCGGCCGCGCCTGGAGAGCGCCCGCTCGGCTAGCAGCCGCGCTGCTGCCCTCTCGGCCAGCGCTGCAGCCTTCAGCATCCTGGGACATGCCCTCGCCTACGCCTGCTCGGGAGAGGGAGACGGAACCCAGGAGCTCGTGGCTTGCACCAAGTGCGGCGCCTACATGACGCTGGGAAGTCGCAGTCGCTCTGATGCAAGGCCTCGCCTCAAGGAGCATTGCCCAGGCGGCAAGGCCGACAAAGGTGGCAGGAACCAGCGCAGCCTGTGGCTTCGGGGACTCCATCCTGGTGGCAGGAGGCAAGAAGGGCCCCGAACTGCCAGGCACAGAGCGAAAGGAGAAGGCACCCCTGCTCTGCGATCGCAGGGGCCGCTGCCAGAGCACGCGCAGGAGCAGTACCTGGAGTGGCTCGGCATTGTGGCGGAGCCAGAGATCGGCCCCTCGGCTGCTGCGAGCTCGGCAGGCAGCGCCTCCGCGGCGGCCGCGGCGCCCGCTGAGGTGCGCGGCCCTGTGTTGGCGCCCGCGGTCGCGCCCGCGGCGGCCGCCGACGCCAGCCTGCCTCTGCGGCGGCCAGCCGCAGCGAGGGCGGCCCTCCTTGGGGCCTTCGGTGTCACCGAGGATGAGCTCGCCGCCGCGGCCATGGCAGCGGTCGGTGCCCTGGAGGACCGCAGGGTACGCCGCCGCATCGCCCGCCGTGGCGCGCAGCCTGCGAGGGAGTGAGTGAGTGTGTCGCACAGTGTATCGTTGTGGCTGCGCCTGCTGCTCCCATAGGTGAGTAGGCTTCCGCCGCCCTCGGTGCCCGCCTGGCGCGGCCTCTTTCGGGGACGCGGGCCCCGTCTGGGCCTGCCTGCGTTCTGGCCGCCACTTGCCTTTAAGGCCCCGTCTTTAATTTTAACTTTACACACAGGAGCACGGCAGAAACGCACAGGTGCCGGCAGAACTGACGGCAGAACACGCAGGAGCACGGCAGAACACGCAGGAGCACGGCAGAACACACAGGAGCATGGCAGAGCACACAGGAGCGCGGCATATCACACAAGACACATAAAAACACGGCAGAACAAGCAGCAGCACGGCAGAACACGCAGGAGCACGACAAAACATGCAGGAGCGCGGCAGATCACGCAGGATCACGAGGAGCACGGCAGTACACACAGAGTACATAGGAGCACGGCAGAACACACTGGAGCATGGCAGGAGCGCGGCAGGTCACGCACGGCAGAACACGCAGGAGCACGGCAGAACACAAATGATGTCAATTCACACAGCCGCACCCACAGGCACACGCACATAGGCACACGCACACGCACACAGACACATACACACACGCACACACACACACACGCACACACACAGAGAGGCAACATACGTTCACGCAGACCGCAGGAGCACGGCAGAGCAGCACGGCATAAGACAGCAGTGCCGCATACCACCACGCACTGACACACATGCACATATTCCACGCACGCCTGCGCACGCACAAACGCACGCATGCCACGACATATCTGCGCGGCAGACCAACAAGGGAGCATATTTCAGATACCTCGTGGACAAGCGACGGGTCCCGTTCTGGTCCGGTCAGGTTCGGCAACGTTCCCAGGCTTCCCAGTAGCCTGCAGTGCGACCTCCTTTCAGTTTGGGTCGAGCTCCCGAGCTCCCCACCCGCTGTTCAAGGCTGGCCAAGCAGGCGCCAGCCGTCGAAAATTGTTTACGAGCGGAATTATCTAATCCATCCAGACGCGCCGCTGATTTCTGTCGCCGCGAAGTTGAAAGATTTGGCGAAAGTGACCCAAGACGGGCCCAGACCCAGACCTCCTCGCGTTGTGAACAATCACGACGGGAGGTTGTTCACTATTTTCGGCCTCCGGGGGCCCTTCCTGGGCCTCGGGGCCGTCGAAACACGGCTCAGGATGAAACGCCAGTCCCGGGGGTGGGGTCCAGACCTCTGGGGTCGACGTCGCCAAAAAATCACAACGTCGGAGGTCTGGAGAGGCCGCCAAAACGCCCCAGAACGGCTCCGAGGGGACGCCCTGCAGGCCCCCTTTCCGCAGCCATTTGTCTGGCTCAAGCCAGTTTGGCGCAAGCCCGTTTGTTTCGAGCGCTTTGGGCCGACGGCGCCTGCTCAGCAAGAGTCGGCCTTGGGCTCTCGTGGAGTTTGCGCGGCATGTCTGACGGGGCTGCTCGCGAAACCGTCGCGGATTCGGAGAGGCTCACCTTCGCGAACACGTCCTGGGGCAGGCCAGGCGCGCGGAGTGTTCACAGGCCGCCCGCGCAGGCGCCGCGACGGCCGCATGGGATCCGCTCTACGCATGTGCGCGTTGAACGCGGCGCGTCTTGGACGGACGATCGCGTCGCCGGCGCGTCGGACGGCCCGGGCAGCGGCCAAGGTTCATCAACTACGAATGCAACGGGCTAGGTTGCCAAATTTTTAGATGATAAAGCGGGCGTGGCAAACCGCACCTGCACGGTCCCTCCCTCCTCTTCCGCACCGACGCACACGAGCCCACCGAGCAGCACGCTGGCATCGACTTCCAGGACCTTCCTCTCCCCTCCTTTCATAACTTTTTGATAGATGCGTCTCGCATTGCGTGTTGTCCAGACACGCCAGATTGCTTAGGCCAAGGCCTTGCCCACCTGGTCTTAGTTACGCCCAGACGATGACCGCAGCGGTGGTCGTATCGTATCGTATCGTTTCGTATCATATGTTTCAGAGCATGATCAGTCGTGAACCACAAACATAAGACCCCGTAGCACTAACTCTGTTTGGGTCACCTGCAAGCAGCCCCTTGGGCGAGCGATGTGCGCAGACGGCCAGGAGGTCACTCCAGTTCTCTTTCCCACGTTCTCTTGGTGGCACGTTCCTTCGCTCGGAAGGGTGTCCGCAGATTTATTTTGAGCTAGCATTATTCCAGATTGCACGCTAAGTAGCTTTTTGTTATCTCTTTCTCTTTCTCTCTCTCTCTCTCTCTCTCTCTCTCTTTCTTTCTTTCTTTCTTTCTCTCTCTCTCTCTCTCTCTTTCTCTCCTTTTCTCTCTCTCTCTTTCTCTTTCTATGTCTCTCTCTCATTTGTTTGTTTATCTCTCTCTCTCTCTCTCTCTCTTTCTCTCTCCCTCTCTCTCTCATCTGTACATGATAATAATGATGATGATAAGAGTAATATCGCGAATACTTATATTACTAAGAATATTAATCAGAATAGCAGTAATACTAATCCGAATACTAATAATAATATTACTACTACTAATAATAATAATGATGGTGAAAATAGTTTTACTAACCATGATCATATTAGTACTACTATCAATACTACTAATAATAATATTATTAATACTAATACTGTTAATACTCATGAATAATAATATGGTGAGCTCTGTGCGACATTGATATCTCGCCTGTCTCCGCCCCCTCTCATGTAGCTAGTCGGCGCAAAGGATTCAGATGCAAGCCGCCGCGCCCGTCCTCGCGCAGGTCGCGGGATACGCCGTCGGCTGGTGGAGCAGCGGCGGGCATCGCTGCATCTGCTCGCGCGAGGTCTCGGGGAGCGTGGACCGCGACATCATCGGGGTCCTGCAGCGCCAGCTGGATCGGTGCGGGCCCGACCAGCTTGCCTCGCCGCCGCCGACCACCTGCCGCTGCGACGCGGGCTCGGCCTGGGTCGGCGCGGCGGCGGGCTTCGCCGCGGGCGTGGTGGTCGGCGTTCTCCTGTGCCTGGTCGTGCACTTCCGCGCTGCTGCCCGTCGCCCAGATGTCAGACCACCCGCCGGCGCCGAGCTGGCTGCGATCGCTGATTCCGGGGGCTCGCCTGTGCGTGAGGTACCCGGACGAGGATTTCTGGCACGAGAGGCTTCTCTGCGGGCGCGCACGGGCGGACGGGTGGTCATCGGTGGTCCTGACACCGACTGAAGACCAGCACGAGGAGGACTTCGTAAACGCCGCCGAGATCTTGGCCTGTGGGCCCAAAGGCGGCACTCCAGTAAAGATGTATGGCAAGCACTTGTTCAAGATGGAGCACCGCTCCAACACCCACTACGCGGACTTCATGGCGGCTGGGCTGAAGCTGGCTGATGAGTTGGTCAGCGCAGGAGGCGGTGGTCCTGCACCTCCGCCTGAGGCGGGGCCCTGGGCCCCCTTGGCTGACGCCGACTTGGAGCGCGACCCCGCGACCAAGTGGATCTCGCTCGAGTCAAGGTTCGGCTACGCCGCGGGCGACCCGATCGACGTGGTGGGCCAGCCCTTTCTGCGCTCGGGCGATCGTGGCGTGCTGGAGCTGGCGGAGGGGCCCATTGCTGTGGGCATCTCGGGCACCGCGGTCACAGGGCTCACGCCACGTGCCGGGCCGCTGGACAGTCGCCTGCTGGGGACGAGCTCGGACGCGACCTTCATGCGCCAGAGTTTTGCCCAGCGCTCCCAGCTCCTCGAGACGGGTGACAGCCGGAAGTGGATGGTGCAGGGGTCCCCGACCATGCGTTGGGTCTGCCTCGCGCACGTAGAGGGCAACACTACGCCCAAGCAGCGCCATTTCTGGTGGCGTCAGGTCCTGGGGCTGGTTTCAACGGACCCCGAGGAGCATAGTTTCTTGTGCGAGCTGATCGAGACCGCTGTGGCGAGGGGCGGCCTCAACGTGGCGGCCCTGGAGTCGTTCGAGACGGTGTCGAGGCGCTTCCAGCTCTGGGAGGAGTTCTACGCGGCGGCGCTGCGGATCGCGGAGGCCGGCGACCACGGGGATGACCTGGGCGAGAGGAGGCTCTTCCTGGAGAACCACCGGAGCAAGGGCTTCGCGATTGTCGCCGGAGTTGGAGCAGCACGTTGCCACGAAGCTGCAGGAGGAAAGTGCGGTGCTCAAAGGGCGCCGCAAGGGTCGCGAGGAGCGGAGGCTTGCTCGCACGGACCCGACGCGCCCATCTACTTCTTCGGGCTCTGGCGCCGCGGCATCTGGCGCCCAGCAGCTCCCGCAGCAGACCCAGCCTCCAGGACGTGGGAGGGGGCTGGCTCGTGGGCGGAGCTGACGCTTCGCCTCTCTCTTCATCCGGCTGCCCACCGTCGCCCCCGGGCGGTCGGGCTTTTCCCACAGGGGAGGCGCACTTGCGGTGGTGGTGCGCTTGGCGAGTATCGAGATCATGGAGGTGCAGCGTGACGTGCTGCCGCTGCCGCTGGGGGCTGCCCTCAGTCAGGAACTGCGTGGAGAGGTTGCTGGACCTGTTCAGCCTCGTTCGCGTCGGCTCCGACAGCTGCGCGCACAAGAGAGGCGGCTGCGTGATGGCATCGAGGCCCTGAATGAGCTCGGAGGTCGCGGAGAGACAGCGATCCTCATCGTCGCCTCTCCCTACCGCAACAGCTTGCGGTTCGGCACCTTGCTCGTTCTTATGGCCGCGTGGGTCCTCCGCCTCCTGATTTTGATGCCCACGGAGCGTTCAGGGCGCTTCAGGGTTCGAGGTGCGGTTATGCGGACTCGCTGACCGATGGCAAGGTTGCTGCTTACAGACGTGGTGAAGTCTCACTACCGCAGGGCAAGGCTGGAGGCGTGTCTCTCTTGAACTGCCTTGGGCCTGAGCTGCAGTCAGTTTTGGTGAGTGGTCAGGGTCTCCTTCGCTTTGATCGCGATCGCGACAACGTTCTTTTAGATGCTCCCAGGGTGCCGGCTATGGACGTCAACTTGGGCAAGGGTGGCGCCGACTACGGGCACTTCCTGGGGGAGCTGTATGACCTTGGGGCTATCGAGGTGTGCGAGTCGCCGCAGGAGGTCTGCGGGCTCTTCTTCGTTCCCCGCAAAGATGGGCATCTACGTCTCATTTGGGGCACGAGGCGCTCCAACGCACACTTTGAGGTGCCGCCCTTCACCGCCTTGCCGTCTGGTGAGGCTCTGGCTGCTCTTGAGATTGACGAGTCGATCGCTGGGCAGAGGATAGTGGCACCTAGCGCGGATGTGGAGGTTTGCTTCTACCAGTACGAGCTGCCGTCCAACCTCCGCCCGTTCTTCGCTCTTAAGTCTGTTGACCTTCGGTTTCTGCCTCGGCATGTGCGTGGCCAGGCCAGCCAGCAGGCCACCAACGGCCACGTTCAATTTCAATCTCGCGTTGTGCCCATGGGATGGGCCTGGGCCGTGCACCTCGTGCAGCAGGCGCACATGTCGTTGCTGAAGGATGTGAGGCCGCTCGACTCCTGGGTGCTGGACAAGGTGCCGACGGAGCCGATCAGCGCTTCGCACTTGGCTAAGATACTCTACATCGACAACTTTGCGTCCACCGGTCCCGCACGGGCTCGGCCAGACGCGGCCGCTGCTGATATGATCACGTCGTTAGCGGATGCTGGGGTCAAAGCTGACATGGACCCGAGCTCTGGGACGTTTGGGGTGCACGACCTGCTTGGTTTCTCGTTGGTCGAGCACCGTGCCACTTGGACCCTCAGCGCTCGCAAGTTTTGGAAGATCAAGGGGGCACTGGACTACATGGTTTCGTCCAGCCAGGGCTTCGCCGGCGCGGAGATGGAGCGGCTGCTGGGACACTTGGTCAGCTGCTTCCTGCTCCGACGCGAAATGCTCTCGCTCCTGTACGCGTCGTACACCTTCGCCCAGGAGACCAAGCTGCGCCCGGTGCCCCTCTGGCCTTCGGTCCGCAAGGAGCTCCGGTGGTGCCGCGCGTTGCTGCCGCTGGTGACCGCGGACATGTCACGGCCTTGGTCTCCTTTGATCACCTCCTATGATGCAAGTCCCTGGGGATATGGTGTTTGCGAAACGTCGGTCTCGGCATCACAGTCTGGGCAGATCGGGCGGCTGAACGACAGATCAAGGTGGAAGGGGCTGTTGGCTACCAATCGTCGGCCTCGGGACGACCTCGCGGATCTTGACGATGTCGACGACGATTTCAAGATCTCACGAGATCGGGACACGATCCTCTCGGCTGGTGCGGTTTCGGGCTTTACCGAGGTGGATCCTGGACTTCTGAGAGACGCCGCCTGGGTCACGGTCGCAGCCAGGCCCGCTTCTGCTAGCCTGTCTATTCATTTGCTGGAGGGATTTGCTCTGCTCCATGGAGTGCGCCGCGCCTCTCGAAACAGTCGGTGTCATTCTTGTCGGCTCGTCTTCTTGGGGGACAATATGAGTCTTATCTGCGCGCTATGTAAAGGGCGGGCTACAGATTTCAGGCTTAACTCTATCTGTCGGGAGGTCTTGGCTATCAGTCTGGCTTCGGATTTCAAGCTGGCCCACAGGTGGACCCTCGGAGAGAAATGCTGCTGATAAGCCGTCTCGTCGGTACATGCCGCAGTGGAACACGGGCCTGTTGCCAGCTTCTGGGCTCAAGGATGATGAGGGTGGCGCCTCCTCGCCGTCGTTCAGCTACGCAGGCGGGGCTTCCGGCTTCGCGTCAGATACCGCCGCCCTCTCGCCCGAGGCCTTCGTCCGGGGCGCTGGCGGCCGCTGGGGATCCTGCGGGGTCAAGCGCTGCCACCCAGCCGCAGAGCGATGCGCCGCGCGCCTGGCCGCGCGCGTCCGCCTCGGCGCGCCGCCCGGGCTCGGGCCCCCGAGAGCATCGGCATCACGTGGAATTGCAGCGCCTTCTACATCGTTTGGTGCCTCGTCTTACTGGCTTGCAGGCCAACCGCATTCGCGAGGCCACGCAGCTGGCCTACCTGGGCATCCTCGAGCAGCTGGCCTTCTTCATGCAGTGCCGAGAGCCCCCACGCTTCTCGGCCAAGGTGCGGGGCGTCACCCTGGTCGACTTCATCGAGGGCCGCCACGACGAGGGGCACTCAAGGGAGGCGACCGTCAAGGTCCTCTACGCGCTGCTGTGGGCATTGCCGCAGTTGGGAGGGCCTGCTCGGACGCTCTTCCCCCAAGCCTTCGCATCAATGCGAGGTTGGACGCGGCTCAGCCCTCCTGCATCGCGGCCGCCGCTGCCCAGGCAAGCCGCCTACGCCATCGCCGCGAAGCTGCTGGACTATGGGCAAGAGAGGGCGGCACTGGGGTGCTTGGTCATGTTCGAGACCTACTGCCGCGTCGGGGAGCTGCTCGCGTTGCGAATGTTCCAGATCGCGCCGCCCGACTGCCACTCGGCTGGGGCGGCAGGCTGCCCCACCACTGTTCTCAATACCTCGGAGCTCCAGGTCCCCTCCAAGAACGGGGAGGTGGACAGCAGCATCGCCTCCGATCTGCCAGAGCACCGCTGGGTGGGGATGCTGCTGGTGCTGCTCAAGGAGGCCTTCGCTTCGCAGCCCATGGAGCACGTGGTCAATGTCTCGTGCACTGTCTTCCTTTCGCTGCTCGATCGAGCGGCTCAGGATCTGGGCATCCAGGTCCTGCAGCCTACGCCACACTGCTCCAGGCACGGTGGGGCCAGCCACGATCGAGCAGCTGGGCGACGCCCATTGCAGGAGGTCCAGCGCCGGGGCATGTGGAAAGTGCACAGCAGTGTGGCCAGGCACGACAAGCACGGCAGAGCCGGACTGCAGTTGCAACTTCTGCCTCAGCAGTGCGAGACCGTCTCGAGCATCTCATGCGTCGCGTGGAACACAGCCTCAGGCTGCGCTTCACCAGGCTCTTCGGCCAGGCAACCAGCTCAGGCTCTTCCTCGAGCTCCTCGCGGGTTCTGGCGAGCTCACCGCGTCCATGAGGCGCAAAGGCGTGGCGGTGTTGGCATTCGACGTGAACCAAGGACCTCATATGGATCTTCTGAACGACGACGTCTACTCCCGCCTGCGGGGTTGGATCTTGTCTGGATTGGTGCTTGCAATATGGTCTGGGACTCCTTGCGGGGGCCTCGCGCGAGCTCGGCGCGGGCCTCCTGGTTCTCGGCTACCACGTGCCCTGAGGAGCCCAGAGTTCCCTCAAGGCCTTCCGAACCTCGACGGCCGCGACCTGGAGACCTTGCAGCAATCCAATATACTCGCTGCAAGGGCACTTGGTCTTCTCCAACTTGCTGCCGCGCGAGATATTCCAGGAGGCGAGGAAAATCCGAACGCCAGCTATTTGTGGGACCTGCCGTCCCGTCAGAGATTCTCTGACAAGTTTTGCACCGCTGACTGCATCGTGGACTACTGCGCCTGCGGGCGCCCTTTCAGAGCAAGAACGCGACCCATAATTTTTAACATGCATGCTTCACGTAAGTTGCCTCGTCTTCGCTGCCATGGCCGTGGCGTGTGCGACTTCTCAGGCAAGCCACGCCACAACCTGTCAGGAACCAAAGTAGGAGCGGTTTCTTCACAGCCGCCAAGGCGGCCTACCCTCGCAGATTGGCGGACATCTTGGCTGATGACCTTTTCATGGCCTATGCTCTCCGACGAACTTCGAGAACATGGAATCTTTTACGGTGACCCAGATGCAGTGCTGGATGTGGGCATGTTGTTCTGAATATGGGTTGATTTGAGCGTGGCTCAGCACGCTCCTCATCGACTCAGCTGAGCTCTTGTCATGCAGCAAATGATTGGAACAGAAGTTATATCATTGTGAGCTCTGTGCGACATTGATATCACGCCAGTCTCCGTCCCCTCTCATGTAGCTTTTCGGCGCCCGCCCGAACCCAGCCCGTCCTGCCTCACTTATACAAAGAGCGTCGAATTAAAGAACTGTCGCGTGCACGTGCAAGCTCGTGATCCGTGTAGGGTTGATTTGAGCGTGGCTCAGCACGCTCCTCATCGACTCAGCTGAGTTTTTGTCATGCAGCAATTGATTGGAAAAGAAGTTATATCACTAATAGTAGTGATACGAATAATAATTATACTACATAATACTAACAGTAGTACTACTACCAATACTACTACTACTACTACTATTACTACTACTACTACTAATAATAATAATAATATTACTATTAATAATACTAATAGTAATACTACTAATACTAATAATACTAAATATAAAAATTTTATAAGGGTTATATTTTTATAATAATAATAATAATAATAAGACTACTAATAATAATGATAATGATACTGATACTGATACTGATACTGATACCGATGATGATAATAAGTCCCGGGGGAGCAGGCCCGGGGCCCAAAAACAGCTGCCCCGACCCTCCATGGGGGAACGGGGGCTCATTTTCGTTTTGTTTTTAGAGGGCTTCCGCGTCCTAGGCTTTGGAGGCCGCCGCCTCCGACCCCCCATGGGAGGACGGGGCGGCCGGGGAGGTCCAAAATAGTCCAGGAGGGCCTCCAGAGGCGAGTCGCCCGAAGACCGTTCCAGGACGCCCAAGATAGGCCCAAGACTGCCCGAGAGGCCCCCCAAGGCATTCCACGACGCTTCAAGACGCCTCTCCAGAGCGCTTCAAGAGGCCGAAATCGTCAATTTCACGAAGGTTTCCGAACGATTTTGGCCTTCCAGCCTTTTCGGCAGTCCGACGTTCCAAGACGGCTCAATAAGCCCCCAAGAGCGCCCCAAGACGGCCCAAGAGGGCCCCAAGACGGCCCCAGAGTCGCCCAAGACAGCCCAAGAGAGCCCCAAGACGGCCCCAAGATGCGCCCAAGAGGGGGACCACGACTCCAAAATACGACCCTCCCGCTTGAAGAGTGCCCCAGGGGGCCCCAAGGAACCCCCAAGAGGCCCCAGGAGGTCCCCAAGAGGCACCCAGGAGGCCCATACGATGCCTAAAGAGGCTACAAAACAGCCCCGAGGAGGCCCCACAACGGTCCCAAAACGGCTACCGAAAAGCTGCGAAACTGCCTTCACGACGTCCCCGACAGGCCAACCACGATATCCAAACCAACACCCATGAGGCCTCTGACCCACCACTCAGGGCACTGTGGCGGGAGCAGTGACAGCACTTGCGCACAGCATGTTCCGGCGGGAGCCTTCCGGAACACGCTGCAGGAGGAGGACGAAGATCAGGAGGAGAGAGAGCTGGAGTGGGAGGAGGAGGAGGAGGAGGAGGAGGGGGACGAGGAGGAGGAAGAGGCCTCCAAGACAGCTCCAAGATAGCCGAAGAGGCTTCCAGGAGGGCCCTGGGCGGCCCACGAGGGCCCCAAGGCGGTGCCTGAGGCGCCCAAGAAGGCCCAAGACGGCCCCAAGAGAGGCCCAAGAAGGGAAACACGAACTGAGAATCCGAGCGTTCTACCCCGAGAGGTTCTCGGGAAGTCCCAAGAGGCCCCCAATCGGATCCCAGAGGCCCCCAAGAAGCTCCCAAGAGGGCCGACGAGGTTCCAAGAGATCTCCCAAGGTGGCCCCAAGAGGCACAACTCATTGTTTTACGATTGGGCTTTGACGGGTTTTGATTTTTTCTGCCTTTTGGCATCCCGATGCTCTAAGACGGCCCAAGAGGCTTCCAATACCGCTCCAATATAGAGGAAGAGGCCTCCAAGAGGGCGCCAAGACGGCCCGCGAGGGCCCCAAAACAGTGCTTGAAGCGCCCAAGACGGCCCGAGAGGGCCCCAAGAGAGGCCCAAGAGAGGCCCAAGAAGGAGACAGTACACACAGGAGCACGTCAGAACACACAGGTGCCGGCAGAACTGACGGCAGAACACGCAGGAGCACGGCAGTACACACAGGAGCACATCCGTAGCCATTTTGGCTCAAGGCCATGGAGCACCCGACGACCGCAAGTCGTCCGCGGCGTTCTGAGCGCGAGGGTCTCCTCGCTTTGGGCCAGTGTATTTCGTTGTTTCGCTCCCTGTTGTCCCCGCGCGGACGCGCAGCCTGTCGGCCCGTGCGGCAGTGGCCATGGCGCGGCCCGCGCGCTGCGGCGGTGGTGGCAGCAGGCGCAGCAAGGCGTACTGGATGTGCAGCTGCGGAGGTTGGAACTGGGACTGGCGTGCCACGTGCTTCGGCTGCGGCTGCTTGGCACCGCCGTGGGTGCTGGATGCTGCTGCCGCCAGGGCTAGGCCCCAGGCGGACAAGGACGGCTGGGTGGACCAGCCACGGGGGCGCCGTGCCCAGAGGCAGGCCCGCAGTGCGGCTGCGAGTGCGGCATCCACCGAGTCGCAGACCACGGCGTCGGGCGGCAGCGGGGCGCCCAGCGGCGGCGACGCCACGGCGATCGAGTGGCTGCAGGCAGTGGTCGAGCAGCTGGAGGCGCTGCAGGCTGAGCCGCCCGACGGCGTGGACGGCAGCTTCACCGACGTCGTCGCCAGCCAGCTGGAGGCCAAGCGCGCCGAGCTGGGCGCGGCCCAGCGGGCTGCGGCGGAGCAGAAGGCATCCTCCCTGCCGCGGTCGACGCTGCTCCGCAAGGAGGCGAACGCCATCAGCAAGGGAGAGAGGCGGCTCCGTACCGCGCGCCAGAGCCTGGAGCAGAAGCAGGCGGCGCGCGACCTCGCCGAGGCCAAGCTCCAGAAGGTCCAGCAGGAGCTGGCGCAGCTCGACGCAGAGTTGGAGGAGGCATCCCGCACCGTCCGCGCCCTCGAGGAGGACGCTAGGGCGGAGGCCGAGGCGCAGCGGCGTCAGCGGGCAGCGGAGTGGGCAGGGTCCAGCGAGGTCCCTGGGCTCCTCGTGCAGCTGGACAAGCTGCCAGAGGCTTGGGGATCCAGCAACTTCGAGGTGGCATGGGCAGCCATTCGGACCCAGGTGGAGGCCGTGCGCGCGCTGCTCGCCCGAGCCCCTGCTGCGCCAAGAAGGGCGCCATGGGCGGACCCATGCCCCATGGGGGAGGTCAGCAGCGAGGACAGCACCCACGCTGGAGCGACCGAGCCCTGGCAGCCGCAGAGCGCTGCGGAGCGCGGCCAGGCAGAGCGTCGCGGTGATGCCCGCGGCGAGTGGCCGAGGGTCGCCCAGGCGCCCAAGTGAGAGCTGGTGGCCGAGGCTGCTGACCTGGCCCATCTTGCTCCTCGCCCTGCTGGGCCTGCAGCCAGGAGTGGCAGCGGAGGATCGAGGCCAGGGAGGTCGTGCATTTAGCAGCACCAGAGCGGCTGAGCCGAGGCAGAGAGCGGGCGGCGGCGCCGATGCAGCCCGCATCGGAGGACAGCGGCCCCTCGACCTCGGGAGGGCCCAGGGCCCACAGGCGCCAGGCCAAGCGTCAACGGCAGCCCTGGATGTCCGACGCGGGCTGGAGGTGCTCGGGGTCAACGGCAACGCGTGGAGAAGGAGCCTGGAGGTCCTCGAGGCCTACATCGATCGGCGTGGTGCCAGGCCGCACCTGGTAATGCTCCAGGAGACTCGCCTGGCGCCGCTCCGCCTGGAGGAGGCCAGGAGCGCGGCGCGCCGCATGGGGTACACGGCGTTCCTCCACGCAGCCGCGCCCGCGGACAAGGGGGGCCCGCTCGCGAACTCAGGGGGCGTGGCGACCCTGGTGCGCAGCGACCTGCAGGCTGCGGAGAGCGTGTGGGCGACGCCGTGTGACTTGAGGCATCGCATGATTAGGGTCACGATCACCGTGGCGTCTGGGCTGCAGTTCCTGGCGTGCTCGCTGTACCTGCAGGACGCCCTGGGGCCCAAGGGCATCAACCTCGACATCTTCGCGGCCTTCGGCGACCTGGTGCTGTCCGAGGGCATGCCCTGGCTCGCGCAGGGCGACTTCAACATGGAGCCTGGCACGCTGCACGAGTTGGGCTGGCCTCGTGTGCAGCGCGGCACGTACCTGGGGCCTGCTGAGTGCACATGTGTGGCCCAAGGGGCGGAGCATGTGTACGACTGGTTCGTGGGCTCCTTCTGCCTTGCCCACGGCGTCAGGGAGGCCTCGGCTCTGGATGGCTTTGGGTTGTGCCCGCACAAGCCTGTGAGGCTGCTGCTGCAGGACGCGAGGCCCGACGCCTTGGTGCAGGTGTTTGTGCGTCCTGGCCGCTTTCCTGATGTCGACGCTGCCGAGTGCTGTCCACACGAGGACGCAGCAGTGCAGGTACACCGCCGCGCGGGGCGCACCCGTTGGCAAGCGGAGCCCTGCAGCTGGACCTGGGAGGCAGGCTCCCAGCCGAGCGACGCCTCCGAGGACGCTCGGCAGCGGATCCAAGTCGTCGAGAGCACGTTAGTGGGAATCCACGGCATCGACGACACCGCCCTGCCCAGGTACCTTGGGCGGGCTGCGGGGCCCAAGGTTGTCCTCGAGCCCCTCAGCGCCGTGGTCAAGCGCGAGTACCGCCACCGGCACTCGGCCCCCCCCCACGCCATCCGCCAAGCCCTCGACGTCGCCCTCCAGAGGCTCACTGCGGACAAGACGCAGCGATGGCAGCCGGCGCACGAGGCCTGGCACGAGCGGCAGGTCGAGCGGGCCCTCGCCGATGTGGAGGCGGCCACGGTCGCCGCCTGCGAGGAGGACGAGGTCGAGGCCCTCGAGTTCGACACCAGTGAGTGGGGCGACCTAGTTAGCCAGGCTGGCCTTCATGGAGACCCAGAGGCGATTGCAGTGCTGCAGCGGCGCCTCGCATGTTCCCAGAAGCGAGATGGGTGCAAGAGCTCGGCCTCCTGGCGAGCATGGGCCAAGGAAGCAGTGCAGAAGGGTGGCAGGTTGGCCCATAGGTTCGCCAAGGCGGCGCCGCCCCCACAGGTGGTCGACCCTGACACTGGCAGGCCCTTGGCTGGCATGCTGGCTGTCGGGCAGCTGGAGGCCAACTGGCAGGCCCTCTGGCAGCAGGAGGGCTTCCAAGCGGGTGCTGGAGTCGGCAGCTGGGACGTCCGAGGAGCGACCCTGCCCCCCCTCAGCCTGGAGACGCTGCAGGCTGTCTGCAGGCGCTACTCGCCTACGGCAGGCCTGGGGGCAGACCAGCTCCACCCGCGGCAGCTGCTGCTGCTCCCAGTAGCCCTGCAGCGGCGGTGCCTGGACCTCCTGGAGGCATACGAGGAGCAACCCCAGGCCTTGGGCGGCCAGGCCACCATGATGGTCTTCATCCCCAAGGCTGACGGAGGGCCCCGACCGATTGCTCTGATCCCGCTGCTCATGCGCATCTGGAGCCGCCTGAGGCAGCCAATCTGTGCGCTGTGGGAGGCGGAGCACGACCACCGCTTTTTCTGGGGCAAGGTCGACCGCGGCTGCGAGAAGGCGGGCTGGCTGCACAACGCCTTCGCTGCCTATGCGCGGGAGCACGGGTTTGCCGCCGCCAGCCTTTCTGGACATCACCAAGTTCTACGATAACTTGCGGCATGACGTCCTGTGGCAGTGCGGGATCGAGCACGGCTTCAACCTGAAGTTGCTGCGCGGCCTCCTCGTGCTCTACCAGAGCCCGCGGTTCCTTTGTTTCGTGGGCATGGCCACCGAGTCTTTCACCACCAGCGGGGCGGTCCTCGCAGGGTGTGCGTGCGCTACCGCGGTCTCCAAGCTGCCCGTGCTTGCTGCCTTGCTTGCTGCCTCGGCGGGAGGCAGGCCGCTGGTGGTGGCACGCAACGTCGTCGATGATATCGCGCTGCAGGCCGTCGGCACGGAGCGTCTGGTCGCTGCGCAGCTGGGCACGGCTGGGCTGGAAGTGGCGTGCATCCTCCGTAGCCAGCACCTGCCCATCAGTGCCGCCAAGACGACCTTCCTCGCCTCGAGCCCCAGCCTGGGGCTCCAGCTGGGTGGGTTCTGGAAGTCGCAGGGCTGGACCTTCCGTAAGACCTCGCAGGCCAGGAACCCCGGCACGGACGCCACCATCACGAGGAGGGGAGTGCATGAGGGCCGTGCCCGTGCTGCTGGGGCGCTTCGCCGCGCGCGCAGGCTGGGCTGCTTGCGAGCTGCAGGCGTGGAGGTGGGCCTCATCCACAAGGCTGGTCCCACAGCCAGCATGGTGTGGGGGCGTACGGTCACGGGCATCGCGGACGGTGAGCTGCACTGCTGGAGGCTCGCAGCGTGCCGCAGTGCAGGAGCGCCCCCCCATGGGCGCCGCGTTTGGGCTCCGCATGCGATGTGCCGAGCTCAGGAGGAGGCGCGACCTGGGCCCCGCAGCCCTCACGGCGGGCCATGCGGTCCAGATGCTAGCGAGCCTCCTGCAGTCTGCCGAGCTGCCGCGCAGGATGATGGCGCGGGGGCTCGAGGCGGCGGCAGCCAGGCACGCAGCTGCCGACGCACCGTGGAAGCACTGCGCCTTCCCCATCGACGCGGCGGCGCTGACCCTCGCTCGGATCGGCTGGCACTTCAAGTCCGCGCGCCACCTCGTCACGGACCTTGGCGACGAACTCGACCTCTTGCTCCTCGGGCCTCGGGAGCTGGGGCTGGAGGCTAGCCTCGGCGCCAGGCGCGCCTCCGATCGCCGCGAGATGCGGAAGCTCAGCCGCGGCCCCCTTCCTGCAGCGGCCCCTGCACTGGGGCGCCATCGGGCGGCTGCTCGGGCCCGACAGCGAGCTGAGCGTGAGGGAGCATAATGCGCTGGGGGGCCTACGTCTCCAACGCGCGCTGGACGCAGGCCAGACTCTTCGACGCAGGAGAGCGGCGGCACGCGTGCTGCTGCCGCTGTGGGGCCGAGCGAGGCACCTCGTGGCACAGCCCGTTCGAGTGCGCCGTGCTTGAGCCCCAGCGGCGCGACGGAGTGTCCGCACGGCTGAAGAGGTGTGCGGAGAGAGCGAGGGCCCACGGGGAGTGCGCTGGCGAGAACTTCTCCCGCTGCTGGTTGCCTGCCCCAGCGCCGCCCCAGGGTCGCCGCACTGACGGCATGTGGGTGCAGTGGGTCAGCAGGCCAGCCGACGAGAAGCTCAACGGCAAGCTGTACCTGGACGGCCCTGCCCTCGAGCCGCAGTTCAGTGCCCTCCGCCGCGCGGGGTGGGCCATTGCACAGCGCGACGATGACGGCAACTTGGTCGCAAGGGGTCTACGGCGCCGTCAGGCGAGACCTCTGCCCGCAGCAGACGGCCGAGGACGGCGAGGACTTCGCCGCGTGGATGCTCGCCACCTTTGCTGGGCCAGCAGTCGAGGAAGTCAACGTCGACTGCAGCTCCACCGTGACCTGCCTGCGCAGGGGGCGTGCATACGCGACCAAGCCCAGCAGGGCCAGCGCCCATCTGTGGGCCAGGATCCTGGCATGCCTCGAGCCAGGGACCTTCGCTGTGAGGAAGGTGCCAACCCACTGCTCAAGGCAGGCGGTGCTCGACGGGCGCTTGACGGAGGCCCAGCGGCGCGGCAACGATCATGCTGACCGCCTTGCCAAGATGGGGGCCCTGATGCACGCAGTGGACAGGCAGACGGTCGGCGAGCACCACGCGCTGGCGGAGATCGTGCTGGAGCTCGGGCGCTGGATCAGTCGGGCAGCCATCCTCTGGCAGGACATCGCGGCCAAGGACTGTGAAGGGCTGCCGCCTGCGGCTGAGCGACGCCAGGTTCGCTTCGCCGCTGCGGAGGCGTCGCAGGCAGCAGAGGGGGCCGCTAGCCTTGCGCCGAGCACCAAGCGGCCGCGCCTGGAGAGCGCCCGCTCGGCTAGCAGCAGCACTGCCGCCCTCCCGGCCAGCGCTGCAGCCTTCAGCATCCTGGGACATGCCCTCGCCTACGCCTGCTCGGGAGAGGGAGACGGAACCCAGGAGCTGGTGGCTTGCACCAAGTGCGGCGCCAACATGACGCTGGGAAGTCGCAGTCGCTCTGGTGTAAGGCCTCGCCTCAAGGAGCATTGCCCAGCCGACAAGGCCGACAAAGGTGGCATGAACCAGCGCAGCCTGTGGCTTCGGGGACTCCATCCTGGTGGCAGGAGGCAAGAAGGGTCCCGAACTGCCAGGCACAGAGTGAAAGGAGAAGGCGTCCCTGCTCTGCGATCGTAGGGGCCGCTGCCAGAGCATGCGCAGGAGCAGTACCTGGAGTGGCTCGGCATTGTGGCGGAGCCAGAGATCGGCCCCTCGGCTGCTGCGAGCTCGGCAGGCAGCGCCTCCGCGGCGGCCGCGGCGCCCGCTGAGGTGCGGGGCCCTGCGTTGGCGCCCGCGGTCGCGCCCGCGGCGGCCGCCGACGCCAGCCTGCCTCTGCGGCGGCCAGCCCCAGCGAGGGCGGCCCTCCTTGGGGCCTTCGGTGTCACGGAGGATGAGCTCGCCGCCGCGGCCACGGCAGCGGTCGGTGCCCTGGAGGACCGCAGGGTACGCCGCCGCATCGCCCGCCGCGGCGCGCAGCCTGCGAGCGAGTGAGCGAGTGTGTCGCACAGTGCATCGTTGTGGCTGCGCCTGCTGCTCCCATAGGCGAGTAGGCTTCCGCCGCCCTCGGTGCCCGCCTGGCGCGGCCTCTTTCGGGGACGCGGGCCCCGTCTGGGCCTGCCTGCGTTCTGGCCGCCACTTGCCTTTAAGGCCCCGTCTTTAACTTTAACTTTACACACGTGAGCACGGCAGAACACACATGTGCCGGCAGAACTGACGGCAGAACACGGAAGAGCACGGCAGAACACGCAGGAGCACGGCAGAACACACAGGAGGATGGCAGAGCACACAGGAGCGCGGCAGATCACACAAGACACATAGAAGCACGGCAGAACAAGCAGCAACACGGCAGAACACGCAGGAGCACGACAAAACATGCAGGAGCGCGGCAAATCACGCAGGATCACGAGGAGCACGGCAGTACACACAGAGTACATAGGAGCACGGCAGAACATACAGGAGCATGGCAGGAGCGCGGCAGGTCACGCACGGCAGAACACGCAGGAGCACGGCAGAACACAAATGATGTCAATTCACACAGCCGCACCCACAGGCACACGCACATAGACACACGCACACATACACGCACACGCACACGCACACAGACACATACACACACACGCACACACACGCACACACACAGAGGCAACATACGTTCACGCAGACCGCAGGAACACGGCAGAGCAGCACGGCATAAGACAGCAGTGCCGCATACCACCACGCACTGACACACATGCACATATTCCACGCACGCCTGCGCACGCACAAACGCACGCATGCCACGACATATCTGCGCGGCAGACCAACAAGGGAGCATATTTCAGATACCTCGTGGACAAGCGACGGGTCCCGTTCTGGTCCGGTCAGGTTCGGCAACGTTCCCAGGCTTCCCAGTAGCCTGCAGTGCGACCTCCTTTCAGTTTGGGTCGAGCTCCCGAGCTCCCCACCCGCTGTTCAAGGCTGGCCAAGCAGGCGCCGGCCGTCGAAAATTGTTTATGAGCGGAATTATCTAATCCATCCAGTCGCGCCGCCGATTTCTGTCGCCGCGAAGTTGAAAGATTTGGCGAAAGTGACCCAAGACGGGCCCAGACCCAGACCTCCTCGCGTTGTGAACAATCACGACGGGAGGTTGTTCACTATTTTCGGCCTCCGGGGTCCCGTTCTGGTCCGGTCAGGTTCGGCAACGTTCCCAGGCTTCCCAGTAGCCTGCAGTGCGACCTCCTTTCAGTTTGGGTCGAGCTCCCGAGCTCCCCACCCGCTGTTCAAGGCTGGCCAAGCAGGCGCCGGCCGTCGAAAATTGTTTATGAGCGGAATTATCTAATCCATCCAGTCGCGCCGCCGATTTCTGTCGCCGCGAAGTTGAAAGATTTGGCGAAAGTGTCCCGCCGATTTTGGTCGCACGCTGGGTTCCCGGTTCCGCGTTCCTGGGTTCCCGGTTCCGGGTTTTGGGCTGATTTCGGAGGGCGGCGAGGTTTGGGAACCCCCAAACCGGGTGGTGAGATACCAGGTGGCGATTTGGAATCCCCAAAAAGGTCACCGCTGGGTTTGGGGACGCGGGGTCACCACCGGGTTTTGTGACTCCTGGACCCACCAGTGTCCGGGACATCCTCGGAAAACCGCACGAGTCCCCAAACCGGGTGGTGACACCAAATCGCCCGAGACTCACCGCCAGGTGTTGTCACCACCACGTTTGGGGACTACCAAGAGGTTCCCGTGTTCCCGGGTTCTTGATCGATTTGTTTGTCGATCGGTCTCACCATCGATCTCATTACCCACTTCTCTATCGATCTCATTATCGATCTCACAAGCGATCTCACCAGAGATCGCATGAGCGATCCCGCGATCAATCTCACTATCGATCTCATTGAATCGAGTTCACTCTCGGACTCACGATCGACCTTACAATCGTCCTCACTGTCGATTCCACTATCGATCTCATTATCGATCTCACAATCGATCTCAATATTCATAGTATTAATTTTCAAATCATCCACTGATAGGGTTTTCTCAGGTGTAATATGATTTCTGTTCAGAAAGGAGGGGTGGTCGCTGTTCCACCAGGACACCGTCGCCCGCGCACTTGTCCGGGCTGGTCTCGCGCCCAATGCTCGGAAGCTGCACCGCTGAAGGTAGTAGACAGCTTGTCAGGAAGCAGTAGCGCTGGAAAGAGAATGAGGAGGATGACGAGGACGAGCCTGGGGAGACTCGCACCGTTCTGGGCGGGGAGAGGCTAGTGGCCGCTGTCTGACTCGGGTGCAGCGACTTGGCAACAGGGTTGCTGACATGTACGCGCGTCGTGGAGCGCTGGATTTTCTGCGTGTGCAAACGTTCAAGATCAGGTGTATAGGTCATGGGAGTTTCGAGCGGCGGTGGGTGAGTGGGGGTTTGGGGCGGGGGTGTGAATGAGAGGGTGTATACGGGGAGGTGTGGGAAGAGAGCTGGGATGCCTAATGCATCAGCCTCAGCCTCAGCCTGAGCCTGCCTCTGCCTCAGCCTCAGCCTGCTTCAGCCTCAGCCTCAGTCTGCCGTCGGCCTCGGCCTCCGCCTCAGCCTGCCTCAGCCTCAGCCTGAGCCTGCCTCAGCCTCAGCCTCAGCCTGCTTCAGCCTCAGCATCAGTCTGCCTCAGCCTCGGCCTCAGCCTCAGCCTGCTTCAGCCTCAGCCTCAACCTGCTTCAGCCTCAGCCTCAGTCTGCCTGAAGCCTCGGCCTCAGCCTCAGCCTGCCTCAGCTTGAGCCTGCCTCAGCCTCAGCCTCAGCCTGAGCCTGCCTCAGCCTCAGCCTCAGCCTCAGCCTGCTTCAGCCTCAGCCTCAGTCTGCCTTCAGCCTCGGCCTCAGCCTCAGCCTGCCTCAGCCTCAGCCTGCATCAGCCTCAGCCTCAGCCTCAGCCTGCCTCAGCATCAGCCTGCCTCAGCCTCAGCCTCAGCCTGCCTCAGCCTCAGCCTCAGCCTGCTTCAGCCTCAGCCTCAGTCTGCCTTCAGCCTCGGCCTCAGCCTCAGCCTGCCTCAGCCTCAGCCTGCATCAGCCTCAGCCTCAGCCTCAGCCTGCCTCAGCATCAGCCTGCCTCAGCCTCAGCCTCAGCCTGCCTCAGCCTCAGCCTCAGCCTGCTTCAGCCTCAGCCTCAGTTTGCCTTCAGCCTCGGCCTCAGCCTCAGCCTGCCTCAGCCTCAGCCTGCATCAGCCTCAGCCTCAGCCTCAGCCTGCCTCAACATCAGCCTGCCTCAGCCTCAGCCTCAGCCTGCCTCAGCCTCAGCCTCAGCCTGCTTCAGCCTCAGCCTCAGTCTGCCTTCAGCCTCGGCCTCAGCGTCAGCCTGCCTCAGCCTCAGCCTGCATCAGCCTCAGCCTCAGCCTCAGCCTGCATCAGCCTCAGCCTGCCTCAGCCTCAGCCTCAGCCTGCCTCAGCCTCATCCTCAGCCTGCTTCAGCCTCAGCCTCAGTCTGCCTTCAGCTTCGGCCTCAGCCTCAGCCTCAGCCTCAGCCTCAGCCTCAGCTTCAGCCTCAGCCTCAGTCTGCCTTCAGCCTCGGCCTCAGCCTCAGCCTGCCTCAACCTCAGCCTGCTTCAGCCTCAGCATCAGCCTGCCTCAGCATTCAAAATGTGGCCCGGGAATGGAGTTCTGGGAAGTGGAAGAGCACGAAGTGGTTTACAGTTCGCTCCGGGCATTCAAAATGTGGCCCGGGAATGGTGTTCTGGGAAGTCCAAGAACACGAAGTGGCCTACAGTTTGCTCGCTCCGGGCATCCAAAATTTGCCCGGGAATGGAGTTCGGGGAAGTCCAAGAGCACGAAGTGGCCTACAATTGGCTCCGGGCATTCAAAATGTAGCCCGGGAATGGAGTTCGGGGACGTCGAAGAGCACGAAGTGGCCTACAGTTGGCTCCAGGCATTCAAAATGTAGCCCGGGAGTGGAGTTTTGGGAAATCGAAGAGCACGAAGAGGCCTACAGTTGGCTCCGGGCATTAAAAATGTGGCCTGGGAATAGAGTTCTGGGAGGTCGAAGACCACGAAGTGTGTGACTGTTTGCTTAAAACGAGCCCGGCCCTGAGCCCGGCCCTCGCTGTCCGGATGCCGCCCAAACCTCCCTTCTGAGTCATCAGATGCTCTCTTTTGACACCACTAGAAACCTATCAGTCTTCGCTGTTGGGTAACAAGCAAGTGAATGGAATATGGAGAATGTGACAGCGAATGCAACTTGTCGAAACACTGTAACAAGGGCACAAGCATCTTTGAATTATGTGCCCACCCCCGCGGGCCGAGTGCACCCATTATGGTGGGGTGTCTCTTGCCCGGGGACGCGCCTGCCTCAAGGGCTGCAGGCGCCCGTGGCTCGTTCCGTCTCCAGCGTGACGCGGGGCAGGCCGACGTTGACACGAACGACACCTTTGTTTCCGACGTAGGGAAAACACCACGTGTAAAGCGCTCTGTGAGCTTCCTTTTGACACTGTGTCTGGCTTCAAGCACGGTGCCTGTATTTGCCAGAAGATGTCGAGCCAGGCTACTAAACCTTGACTATATGGCCTTCACAAAAGGGAGGAAACGACTGCCCCCTCTTCCGTGACATCGTCGGCACCTGGCGGCTTGGCCGCAGGTGCCCAGTTTTTCCTTGAATGTTCGACCCCCCGCCCCCGTGACCAGAGCACTGTCTGGGGCACAGGACGGCGGAGCACACTTCATATCCCGGTTCTCGGGCACCACAATCAGAGCGCACGTGCGAAGCCCCCTCTTTGGTAAAGCGACCACTGCTACTACTCTGGCTGATGGGAAAGATGCTGCACCGCCGAAGACGAGCTCTTGGAGAGACTTTCGGCTGATAACCAGAAGTTTGCCTGATGATTGACCAAATCGCATGATGAGAGACAACAACCTTTGCAACACTGAGTACAAAATTATCGAAACAATGCAACAAAGTACAAGCAACTGAATGGAATATGGAGAATGTGACAGCGAATACAACTTGTCGAAACACTGTAACAAGGGCATAAGCATCTTTGAATTATGTGCCCACCCCCACCGGCCGAGTGCACCCACAATGGTGGGGTGTCTCTTGCCCGGGGACGCGCCTGCCTTAAGGGCTGCAGGCACCCGTGGTCCGCTCCGTCTCCAGCGTGACGCGGGGCAGGCCGACGCTGACACGAACGACACATTTGTTTCCGACGTAGGGAAAACACCACGTGTAAAGCGCTCGGTGAGCTTCCTCTTGACACTGTGTCTGGCTTCGAGTACGGTGCTTGTATTTGCCAGAAGATGTCGAGCCAGGCTACTAAACCCTGACTATCTGGCCTTCACAAAAGGGAGTAAACGACTCTTTTACGCCATGCCATGCCGTGCTCCACAATGCATCGCGTACCCTTTCGGGGTCATTGCCCTGCTCGACATCCGACTGTGCGAGTAGAGAGGGGATCTACGCCATGGTAAGGGATGGGAGGGAGGGGTAGGATGTCAGATATGACGCGAACGCACCTAGCTTGTCCTCCTCCCCCTCCTCCTCCTCTTCCTCCTCCTCCTTTTCCTCCTCCTCCTCATCCTCCTCCTCCTCCTCCGCCTCCTCCTCCTCATGATCATCCGCGTCATCTTCCTCCTCCTCTTCTGACACTCATTGAGCTTCCATCCGCGCTCATCTTCCTCCTCCTCTTCTGACACTCGGAGGCTGAGGGGAGCAGGAGGAGGAGGCTGCTTCCAGTCGGTCTGGCCGGCTGCAGGGTGAGGCTGAGGCAGGCTGAGGCCGAGGCCGAGGCTGAAGGCAGACTGATGCTGAGGCTGAAGCAGGCTGAGGCTGAGGCTGAGGCAGGCTGAGGCTGAGGCAGGCTGAGGCTGAGGCTGAGGCAGGCTGAGGCTGAGGCTGTGACTGCGACTGCCGTTGCCACTTCGACTGTCATCGCGAATGCGACTACGACTGCGAGAACAGCAGAATTCTACAACTGGATTCTCATCTGAATCTTAAGGGGAATGCTTCCAGATTTGCTCCTACACATCGCTGTTAGGTTGCTTTGCCGGGATAATACTTTGCTGCATTGTTTCGATAATACCGTATTCAGTGTTGCAAAGGCGGTTGTCTCTCATCAAGCGATTTGGTCAATCATCAGGCAATGTTCTAAAAGAGCACCGCAAAGCGTAGTATCAACCTAGCATTGCATTGCATGCCGTGGCATGGCACAGGAAATGACGCCAGCGCTGCAGCGGGAGCACGAGTCGGAACGAACGGAAGCGCGGAAATGAGGCCAGCGCTGCAGCGGGAGCACGATTCGGAACGAGCGGAAGCACGGAAATGAGGCCAGCGCCTCAGCGGGAACACGATTCGGAACGAGCGGGGCCCGAAAATGAGGCCGGCGCCTCAGCGAGAGCAGCATTTTGGAACAAATGCAGGCGAAAACCCAACTCCGGGGAAACCTGTGTGTAAAAAAAAACAGTACGCGGGGGGGGGTCGGCCACTTTCAAACCGTCATCAGGGGAAGAGGGAGAGTAGTATTCATATGGAGTAACTAATTGTGGAGGAGGACGAGGACGAGGACGAGGAGGACGAGGAGGACGAGGAGGACGAGGAGGACAAGGAGGACGAGGACGAGGGAGGGAGGGAGGGAGTGAAGGCGGGCGGGCGGGCGGCCAGGGGCAGGGGGAGGGGGAGGGGGAGGAGGAGGAGGAGGAGGAGGAGGAGGAGGAGGAGGAGGAGGAGGAGGAGCGCACTGCAAGTCTCATCGTTTGCAGGTCCGCTCAAGCTACTCAGCAGAAACACTAGCAGCAACCCGCAACTTGGATGACGTCTATCCCACGATCGTTGCTCTGCGCGAACTCCACGCAGAGCCACTGACACCTACTCCGTTGAAGGATATACTGGAGATGGGTGGCCTGAGCATTAAGGGCACTTTGATCATAGATGCTGAATATGTTTTCGAGTCCTTGTGAAGTAAAGACCTGAAGAAGCCGACTGAGTGTATCCTTTGGGGACACATCAGATGGATACGACAGATGATGGGGCGAGGAATCGTGCACAGTATCCAATGGTGTGACACTCGCGATATGACCGAGGATGGTCACACAAAGGGGAGCATTGACAGAGATATGCTCCGACAGGTCATGGAGGGAACGCAATCCTTCAAGCATGACTTAAAAAGTCATACTCCGTGCTTGGCGGGCCAGACAACATCGTCTGAGGCCACCTGAGTAACACTCGCTTATACAGCGAGCTGCTCGCAAGGCAACTTGCGCGCAAGGGCACTTGCTTGCGGGCTCACCCTCCTTACGAACCCGCCTTGTGCTACCTTTTGTAAAGATAGCGTTTACTGTATAGGCGGCGGCGGGCTCACGCTTCGTCCCTCTCCCCCCCCGATTGAAATGAGCTGGGACAAGGGCGAGAGATAGCGAGCGTTTGTCCGTGGCCGTTTGGGCTCAAACGGCTGGCCACCAGCATGTGACTGCGCTTCATTGCGAGGCACACTACTTGCCATCCAGACCGAAAACATCCTTCGCTTGAGATGTCCCGTCGCTCCCGCGACGACCTCGTCCGACTGGGACTATCGCTACTACGGTACAAGAGAGCTGAAACTGCGCTTCGCCTAAGGCGAAGCTTCTGGTCGGGCCTCCCGGCTTCCTTCAAACCAGCCCTGCTGTTGTTCTGCGGGCTGTCGGATTTGTTCGAGGTTTTTGTTCACACGGGATACTCGACAAATAGGGAAACCTGTCCGTGTGTGCTGCGCCAAGGAGCGCCTTCAGGCTGTCGCCAGCGGCCCGTTGAATTCAGACGCAGGTCCTTGTCAAAAAAAGTCTTGGGATCCTCGTGGGCTCTTCGACCGCCGTGGGGTTGTCTTGGCATCGTCTTGTGGCCATATTGGGCCGTCTTGGTACCCGCTGGAGGTATATTGGGCATTTGTGTGGCGATTTTGCGGGCCTCTCGGGTCGTCTTGGGCTCTTAGAAGCCCGGAAAGGGGTGAACACGAAAGCATGTGAAACATGAAGGGGGGCCTTTGACGCGGTTTTCTGGGCGGCCGGCGGGAGCGGCCGAAGCCCATTGTGAGCCTTCTCGAAAGGCCATGAACTGCTAAAACATCGGGCACTCCAATCACCCCTGTGGCACGGGGGCCGGCGGATGTAGTGGTTTTTGGTCCATCCCGCCACCGTGCCTGGGATAGGCTGCTTCCTGTCGGGATGCCTCCTAGAGGTCTCTTGAGGGCATTTGGCAGTCTCGGGGACATCTTGGCATACTAGGATTCGTGGGGCCATTTCCTGTCCATTCTTTGACAGCCTGTTCCATTTGTTTGTCAGTTTTTTTCCGGCAAGGGCACCGTCCCAGGGCTCTCCTTTACTATTGTGATTCCCCCCGGTGCCAACTTCTGTAGGGCCGGCGGCATTTCCGCTCGATGCTTTCTTATTATGTATAAAATATGTAAAGTCCATTGGAGCGCGGGCTCAGCGTAAAATGCGAGGGATCGGGGCCCTGGGGGCTCGGACGCAGCGTGATTTACGAGGGATCGTGGCCCTGGGAGCGCGCGGACGCAGCGTAATTTACAAGGGGTCGGGGCCCTGGGAGCGCGACCCCAATCTAATTTACGAGTGATCGTGGCCTTGGGAGCGCGTCCCGTGGCACGTCCATTGGCACGTTCCATAACGCGTCCCCTCGGCACGTCCCGCGGTGCGTCCCCGTGGCACGTTCCGCGGCGCGTCCTCCTGGCATGTTCCCCTGTCAGTTAGCTTTGGGGCAGATACTATGTGCTGAGGTAGCTCGAGCTTAAGATCCAGATCAGTTCGGTCAGGGTAGAGCACAATCGCGGCATGGCACATCGCAGTTCAGCACGGCGCTGCACAGCACGGCCCTCGGCACGGTACATCAAGATCGATACACTCAGCATTGCAATCTGGCACGTTCCGTGTCGCGTCCCGTGGCAGTCCCCTTGGCACGTCGCGCGGCGCGTCCTTTGGCACGTCCCGTGGCACGTCCATTGGCACGTTCCGTAGCGCGTCCCCTCGGCACGTCCCGCTGTGCGTTTTCGTGGCACGTCCCTGGGCACGTCGCTTGGCGCGTCCCTTGGGACGTTCCGCGGCGCGTCCTCCTGGCATGTTCTCCTGTCAATTAGCTCTGGGGCAGCTACTATGTGCTGAGGCAGCTCGAGCTTAAGATCCAGATCAGTTTGGTCAGGACTCGGATGCAAAGGAGAACTCGATCCACAACGCTACAGAGCACAATCGCGGCATGGCACATCGCAATTCAGCACGGCGCTGCACAGCACGGCCTTCGGTACGGTACATCAAGATCGATACATTCAGCATTGCGTTTGCCCGTCGCCCAATCAGGTGTCTTTGAAACGTTGCCATGCCTTACATGTCTAGATTCCTATCCGGGTTTGTGGGTCGATCATGTTCACGCAAGTGCCGACGATTGCCGAAGAGCTTTCGTTGGCACCTTCCAGGGAGGGGACTGCACCAGTCACAAGGCCCAAGGAGAGGCAGAGTGATGAGGAGGAGGAGAGGAACAAGTAAGGAACGAAGGACGTTGGACGTAAGGAAGGAAGGGAGGAATGAAGCAAGGAAGGAAGGAAGGAAGGAAGTAAAGATGTATGAAGGGAAAAGGAAGGAGGAGGAAGGATGACAGAGGAGGACGAAGAGGCTGCGGAGGAAAGATGATGAGGTGGAGACCGAGGAGGAAGAGAAGGAGGAGGAGGAGGAGGAGGAGGAGGCTAGTAAAATAGAAAAGTAAGCATCAGAATGATAATAATACGGATGAGAAGGATGAGGAGGAGCAGAAGGAGGAGGACGAAGGAGGCAGGAGGGTAGGGACGAGGAGGAGGAGGAGGAGGAGGAGGACGGGATAAGGAGAGGAGAGGGAGGAGAGGGAGGAGAGGTAGCCGCATGCGTATTGAGGCATGTCCCCTGCGTGTGCTCCCACTGGCCCACAGCTTCCCGTGTGGACGGCGTGGTTTGGGACTGGGCGGTAACTTTAGGGAGCAGGGAGAGGGAAAGGGCAGATCGCACACCTTCAGCACGCACAGCGTCCGTGCAGCTCACGATCTGAAACGTTCAGTCCCCCGCCTTCCCCGTCTCCTTCCTTCGGTCTGCACGGTATCTCGTGGAGTGATGTTGTGGACGGATCTCCTCTGTGTGTGTGTCCGATGGGAAAGGGAGGGCAGGAATGAGGAGGAGGAATGAGGAGATGGAGGAGGAGGGATGATGATGAGGAAGAGGCGATGATGATAATAACGATGATGGTTATGATAATGATGCTGCTGTTATGATGATGCTGCTGCTGCTGCTGCTGATGATGATGATGATAATGCTGATGATGATGATGATGATGATGATGATGATGATGATGACGATGATGATGATGATGATGATGATGATGATGATGATGATGATGATGATGATGATGATGATGATGATGTCGCTGTTGCTGCTGCGGGTGATGATTATGCTGATGATGATGGTGATGATGATGATGAGGAGGAGGAGGAGGAGAAGGATTCTACTGATATTGATGATGATAAGGGTGCTGGTGCGATGGTGATGGTGACGAGGCAGAGAAAGAGGAATATCAGGAGGACCCAGACCTCCTGCTCCTCCTCCTCCTCCATCTTCGAGCACGGGCTTCAGAAGAAAATGACCAAACTTGTGCTCTCCCACCAACCCCTGGTCCCATTTCCAGAGCTTATCTTGAGGCGTCTCCAGAATTGGGCCTCGAGGTTTCCTGAAGCTGGTCAAGTCGGGCCCCCTGAAGCCCAACTGTGTTTCTCTCGGCTAAGAGTGGTCGGCCAGCACATTGCTCCCTTTGTACAACTCAGTCTGCTGCGCAGTATATGCAACGCGTGGAATACCTCTCGGAGATACCGCCAGGCCACGCTAGGATGCAGGTTTGGATGTCAATGCATTGCTGGTGACCAGATCGTGCATTACCTTGTCTGTCCTGCTCTTCTCGGAGTGATGCGTGCCAATCTGCCTAGACTCCCACCATGGTGGGGGGCGGAGGTGTTTGCTGGGCTCCTTCTTTTTCCCATGCCTCTCACGCGCGATGAAATCGTCTCCATCGCAAAAGCACACGATGTTTTGTTAAACACGTTTAACAAGCTCAGGTCCGAGGGGGCCCAAAGCACATCGCGAGCCATTCGGCTTGCTGCAGGCAGGTTCCGCCTTATTTGCCGACGGGGTGCCAGAGCTCGGGCTATGGCGCGGCGATAGGGCATCTAGCGATGTGGGCCCCTCGGATGACCTGCCAGATGGGATCGGGTCTCCTCCTCCTCCTCCTCCTCCTCCTCCTCCTCCTCCTCCTCCTCCTCCTAGGTAGCTTGGCAGCGCGGCGCGGGGCGCAGGCATTTTGCCCGCGGCGGGCGCGCGCCCGCGGAGCCATAGCCCCCAGCCCCACGGAGGGGCGCCGTGCGCGGCCGCGCTCCCCAGCCCAGCGCCGCAGGGAGCGGCGCCTGCGGGCGGGCAGGCGCGAGGAGGCGGCTGCGGCAGCTACAGGACGCTCAGAGGCTGGACGCGCGCCACGGCAGTGCGGCGCCGAAGATGGTCGAGGGCGGGGCCAAGGCGGGCACCGACAAGGCCTACGTGGTGTGCAAGGCTTGTAGCGAGTGGTGGCGGTGCACGCGCTTGGAGGCGATGTGCTACCAGTGCAAATGCAAGGCCGCCCTGCCGAAGCCCAAGACGCCGAAGTCGGACTGGGGAGGCAGCGGCGGCAGCAGCAGCGCAAGCGCCTACAGCGGAAAGGGGCCGCAGCAGCAGCAGCAGCAGAGCAGCGCCAAGAGAATGCCGAAGGGCGCGGACAAGGTCACGCAGGCCCTGAAGATGCTCACGGACACGCTGGGCGGCCTCAACTTGGCCAATGGCGAGGCCATCTCGAGGACCCTGCAGGGGGCGGCAGCTGCGATCAAGGCCGCGGTGCCAGAGCCCCCGCCCAAGTCAAGGGCGCAGGGGCTAGGCATCGCGGCCAAGGCACTGCAGGAGGCCAACCAGGCGTACTCGTCGGCGTTCGCGGCCAAGAGGAGGGCAGACGCAGTCGCCCAGGAGGCGAGGACCAAGCTAGACGTGAAGGCGGCGGCGGTGCTCAAGGCGGAGAAGGAGCTCGAGGACATCCAGGCGGAGGGCCGCGACCCCCCGCAGGGCGTCCTGGAGCAGCTGGTCAGCGGCCAGGTGGAGGAGCTGGCAGAGGGCCAGCTCGCAGCGGACATAGAACGAGAGCTGAACTTGTCCGCCGCCGACCTGGGCGAAGAGGGCCGCAAGCAAGTAGAAGAGGTGAAGAAAACGGTCGTGGCCCAGATGAAGGAGAACGCCCAGACCTTCTCGCCGCAGCTGAAGGAGCACCCGGCGGCGGCGAAGCTGAAGGCGGCGGAGCAGCAGGCCACGATCCACCAGGCGGCGAAGAAGAGGAAGGCCGAGGGAGGAGGCACAGCGGAGCCCACGCAGCAAGCGACGCCTGCCGCCGAGCCCCAGCAGCCAGCAGCCTCCCCCACAGCGGCCACGGCACCAACGGCTGGGTCGCCACCGGCCGCAGGAGAAGGAGACGCGGAGGCAGAGGAGTACCTCAGACAGCTGCGCGGGCAGCCCAGCGAGGGCAGCCGCGGCCTGAGGACAGGCGCGCGGAGCTCGGCGCAAAGGAGGCGGCGCCGCCGAGCCCCGCGAGCGCACACTGTTCTGCGCGAACCTCACCAGCTGGGGACCCACAGCCAGACTGTGGATGGCCAAGCAGGGGATTGGCCAGGGGTACGACGCCTACGCGTTCCAGGAGGCGCACGTAGGCCGCTCGAATTTGGATTCCGTGGAGTGCGAACTTGTGAAGCTGGGATACAAGGCGTGCTTCGCGGCGGCGAGACCCAGCTCACGCTCCGAGAGGGGCACATGCGGAGGGGCAGCAGTTGTCGTGAGGGGACATCTGCGGACCTCGAGTTTTCGGTGCCAGGCCAGGCAGTCCACAGTCGCGAAGGCGACGACCGACGCGAGCGGGGCGTGGAACGCCGACCTGGACCTGTGCGACTGGACACCAGTCACGTGGCACTTAAAGGGGACGACAATCACGGTGATCAGCCTTTACCTGGACGTGGGCAAGGCGCTGCACGAGGGCATGAACGCCCCCAAGCTGACCGCCCTCGCCTCGTTCTTGAAGGGGCTGAGCGGCGCATGGATCGTCTGCGGCGGCTTCAACAAGGCGCCGACAGAGATGTGGGGCTCAGGATGGCCAGCAGCTATGGGGGCGACAGCCATTGTCTCGCTGCCAGACGGCGACTTCACCTGCCAGATGGGAGAGCACGAGTCGACGATAGACTACGCCCTGGTGAACGCGCAAGGGCAGAAGCTGATCAAGGGCGTGGAGGCGGTCTACGACGTGCCGTGGAAGCCGCACATCGGGCTGCAGTTCGCGCCCTACGCCGAGGCCCCGGAGACGAGGACCCGCTCGCTGCGCATGCCACAGCCCTTCCCTCATCCTCCCCGACCCAAGAAGCAGCCATGCCCAGGCAGCAAGAGGACGAGGAGGAGAGTGAGGGGGAAGGCAGCAGCGCAGGCGCGAGCGGCAGCGGCTGGAGGAGGAGGCCAGGAGGAGCTCGAGCAGCGTCCACCGCCTCAGGACTTCGAGCTGGCGCTGGACAACGCACGGTGGGAGGCGCTGGCGCCCGTAGAGACTGGCTGGTCGGGGTTCCCCGCGAGGGCGAACCCAGGCGCCGAGGGCGCAGTGTGTGTGTAAGGATGGGCGGAAAAGAGTCAGATGCGAACCATGGGGTTGGCCTCCCAGGTTCGACAAGGATGCGAGCGAATCCAGGTTGGACGGATGCGGACGCGGACCCCTTCGCAGATCTCGAGGATCACATCGAAGAGGAGCTGCTGCTGCATAATCCAGAAGGCTTCGAGGCGGAGGTCCCTGACGAGCGCAGAGGGCATGACGCGGACTATGGGACCAACACTGTGGTAGACAGGACCTCGCAACTAACAGAGCGGCCCCACGCCCTGGGGAACCGACAGACTGAACGCGAGGGGGAGGGCTCAGCCCGCGGATGCCACGTGAACACCGAACACAGCGAGCGGCACAGCGAGGGGACCTCGCCCGAGCCAGAGTGCAAACGCAACGAGGATGACCTGAGAAGAAGAATCCGAGCGGAGGCTGATGGAGTGGACACCACCACCATGGGCCACGTCTGGGAGACTGCGCAGGCCCTGCAGGACCAGGAGCAGAGCGAGACTTCCGAGACCCCGTCCTACATCAGCAGCAGCGCGGCCTATCAGGTGGACGCGGAGGCGGCGAAGGAGCTAGGGACCGCTTCGCGAACACCATCGGCACGCTGGAGAGGTTCTATTGCATGACCTACCGCATCGACCCCGTGGACAGGCACCACTTCACGGGCCGCGGCAAGGCATGCGAGCTGAAGGTTACCAACTCCAGGGAGTGCGGCGTGAGGAGACTAAAGTACAGCGAGCACAGCGCCGACTGGTGGGCCAGAGCCGAGGTCCTGCTCACCATGATGGCCAAGCTGAGGAGGAGAGGCAGAGGCGCGAAGCAGCAGAGGGAGCTCGCTCGGGCAGGACGAGAGCTGGCCTACGACGGCATGCCCCAGGCAGGCCGCGAGGCTACAGAGACGGCGCGACTGCACCGCCGCATCTGGCGGCAGAGGCTGGCGGCGCTGGAGGACCTCGACCTGGCTATCATCGAGGGCATGGCCATGCAGGCCGAGCAGGAGAGGAGAGCGGCGGCGAACAGGGACCTGAGGGAGAGTACGCGGAGCTTTGGGCGGTGGCTAGCCGCAACAGAGAAGCAGCCAGGCGTGCTCCACAGGATCACCGAACCGCCCGTCAGACGAGAGGAGGAGCTGGCAATGGAGACGGGCGTGACGGACTGCCCGATGGAGATCGTGGACGCCAAGGCAGAGGCATTCGCGAAGATCTGGAGGTGCGAGGAGGTCGCCCACGGCACGCACACGCAGCTGCTCGGAGACCTCAGGAGGCGAGCGGCAGCCGTGGACGCGCCACAGTGGACTGTCGACGACCTGGACCTCGCCCTCGCGGGGGAGCCCGACAGGGGCCAGGGAGTAGACAAGCTCTGCTGTAGCGACATCCGTCGGCTACCGACGGCGGGGCGGCAAGCTATCGTGGACCTGTTCAACGAGTGCGAGCAGAAGCTGGTGTGGCCCTGGCAGCTCCTGAACGCGCTGGTCATGATCATCCCCAAGCCAGCCAAGGGCGGCCGCGCGCTGGCCCTGCTCCCGCAGCTGGTACGCTGCTGGGAGCTCCTCCACAGGCCCGCGGTGAGGGAGTGGGCGAAGCAGCAGGAGCGCGAATGGGACGCGGCGGTGGCAGGCAACAGCTGCAAGAGGGAGGCGCTGAGGCGCATCCTCTCGGGCGAGTGCTGTGACGCGCTCGGCATCTTCCAGGGCTGCACGCTGGCAGATATCGAGAAGTTATACGACAGCCTCCGCATCGACACCCTCATCCCAGAGGCGCTCAAGCTGAACTTCTGTCCGAGGCTCCTCACAATGCTGCTCCTGCGGCACTTGGGAGCCCGAATCCTGAGGTGCAAGAACTCGTACTCTGAGCCGATGCTGGCCGACAGGTCGATCCTGGCGGGTTCCCGGCACTCCAGCAACGTGGCCAAGACGGTGGTCTACGCGGTGCTCAGCCACATGATGGACGTCGCCTCGGAGCAGCCCAAGCCGATACCTCGAGCCTGGTTCGACGACATCAGCATCAAGGTCGTCGGGAGCAAAGAGGCGGTCACGGAGCAGCTCGCGATGGCCACGAGCAAGCTGAAGCAGGGGCTGCAGAAGCACGGACTCAGCCTGGCGGACAAAACGCTGATCTTCACCTCGGACTTCAGCGCCACACTCCAGGTGCAGTCCAAGCTCAGCCAGCTTGGAATCAAGGTCAAGGCGGTCACGGAGGGCAGAGACCTCGGAACCGACCGCGCTGCAAGAGGTACCACCAGGAGGCCCACGCATGCGAAGAGGGCCAAGGACGCGTTCAAGAGGTTCGGATCGGTCGGCTTCAAGCTGCGCAAGCTGAAGCTGAAGAGGAGGCGAGGAGTGGCCCACCAGGGCGCATCAGCCTCGCTGGTGTACGGGGTGGCCGCCCACGGGCTTTCTCCGTGGGCCCTCGGGCTCGCCAGGAGAAGGTGTGCGCAGGCGCTGAGGAGAGCGTGGCCTGGGCGATGCCTCACCACCTTCCTGGCGCTGGAGGGGGTCGACCCATCGGTCGCCATGACACGTAGCCAGCTCAGAGCCTGGTTCGACCTGTGGGCCAAGAGCCAGGACCTGCGGGAACAGGCGCGAAAGGCCTGGCCCAGGGTATACTTCAGGCTCCTGCGGACAGACCCGAGACGGCGCTGGCAGCAGAGACGAGGAGTGATGGGCGGCATCGTCCTGCTACTCTGGGAGCTGGGCTGGGACTCGAGGGGGCCAGACATCTGGATCGACGAAGACGGCTGCAGATGGATATTCCCAGAGGACGAGGAGGACGGAGACCCAGAGGCGATCATCGAGGCGCTCCTGGACAGCGTGAGGAAGCAGCTGTGGAGCCAGGCAGCAGCGCACCACAATGGCGCTGGCATGGAGCACGGGGTGGACTGCACGGATATGATCAAGCATCTGGAGCCCCTCAGGAAGCGCGGCAAGCACCAGACCTACGGGGCGTTGCTTGCGGCAGCGTGCGCGGGCACATGGACGCAGGCCAGGAAGCGCCAGGAGTTCAACTCAGGCGACGAGACCTGCGAGTGCGGGCAGATCGAGGACGACTTCCACCGCATCTGGGGAGCATGCTCCGTGAGGAAACCCTCGGAGGTGGTCGAGAAGACGGCAGGACTCGTCGCGAGAGCCGAAGCAGGTGTGGCGGGAGCCCCAGCTTTCTGGCTCAGAGGGCTCACGCCTAAGCCCTGGACGGTGCCACCCCCGCGCAGCACGGAGGAGCAGGAGACGCCGCTGGGGCAGTGCCGCCAGGGAGGCAGACTGCAAGCCCCAGAGGGTGGGCAGCTCACCATCTGCGGAGACGGCTCAGGCGGCGAGTACAGCAGCGACGTGAGGTACAGGAGATGCGGATGGAGTTGGGTGATGCCGGACACCAGAGGGCGCCCCAGAGATTTCCCGACCTGGGCCGCGAAGTTCGGCCCGCTGCCAGGCGCGCGCCAGTCCAACAACAGGGCGGAGCTGTGGGCGCTCATCAATTGCCTAGAGTCGACGTGCGGGGACCTGACCTTCTGGACGGACAGCGAGATCACCCTCGAAGGCTGGCACGCACGCCGCGATGAGAGACCAGAAGGAGCATCCAACCGCGACAACTGGCGCTGCGTGCGGAAGGCAATCGCCGAGAGGGGAGGTGGCAGGGAGATCATCGCAGTGTGCCACTTGAACAGCCACCTGTCTGAGACGGAGGCGGTGGAGAAACACATCCCGAGAGAGGCTTGGGAAGGCAATCGAGAGGCGGACAGACTGGCCGACGCGGGGGCCAAGCAGCACGCCATCCCTGAGAACCAGATGGGCTGCTACGAATGGGTGCGGGCGACGGCGAGCCTGGTCAGAGCGCGCATTGCGGCCTGCACCCAGGACGCCATGGAGAGGAGGCCGACGGAGAACAAGGAGCTGAAGCTGGCGAGGAGGCACGCGGTCACGCAGAGGAGAGCGCAGAGGAAGGTCAAGGCAGACTACCTCGCGCAAGACCCCCGCAGACGGCCAGCCTCCACGCATGACCTCGTGAAGCTCAGGCGAGGGCGAAACCAGCATCAAGGAGTGGTTCGAGCAGAAGTGCGGAGGCCCGCCCCCAGCGGCAGGCAGGTGCATTGAGTTCAACGGCCACACCTCGCACCCTTCGCACCCACTGCGATGGCTGGGCCGCCAGAGGCGCTGGTTTTGCACGCTCTGCGCGAGCTCCGCCACGGAGATGGTCTCGGACAAGCTGCAGGCACCCTGCCGCCTCCGCCCCACCTGCGAGTCGAGGAGGTACCTGCTCAAGAGCTGGACCAAACTTGCAGATGCAGAGGAGTGGAGGAGGTGGCCAGAGGGCAAACAGGAAGAGATACGAGAGACGCCAGGAGGGTCCGATGCGCTCGCGGACCCCTTCGCAGAGCGCGAAGACCACATCGAAGAGGAGAAGCTGCTGCAGTCAACAGAAGGCTTCGATGCGGAGGTCCCTGACGAGCCCAGAGAGCATGACGCGGACCTCGTGACCAACATTGTGGTAGACAGGACCTCGCAACTAACAGAGCGGACCCACACCCTGGGAAACCGACAGACTGAACGCGAGGGGGAGGGCTTGGCCCGCGGATGCCACCTGAACCGCGAACACAGCGAGCGGCATAGTCAGGAGACCTCGCCCGAGCCTGAGGGCAGCAGCATCGAGGATGTCCTGAGGAGAATACGAGAGGTGGCTGCTGGAGAGATCGAGAAAGGCGACCACGCCGCGGTGCTCGTCAGCGACTTGACTCCCCCACGCGCTGACCCCCCCCCCACCCCTGGGACCAGGAGTGCCCAGAGGCCCTTCCAGGAGGGATAATGGGAGGGGCGAGCCCCGCGCTGGGAGACGCTCGCTGGAGCAGGCGGACGCGCAGGACAGACGCGGCGGGCCCCCCCAGGGGCGGAGTACAGCAGAGCGGCGAGCTGCCAGTAGCCAGGAGGCTGCAGCTGCCGCTACGCGCTCCCTGCCGAGGCCGCCCAAGCCCAAGATGAGTGAGCAGGAGGCAGAGGCGAGGGCGACGCGGCTACTGGAGGTGGCAGCTGCGCCGAGAGCGCTGACTGGACAGTGCCAGCAGGAGGAGACAGTCCTGAAGCCCAAGCAGGTCGAGCCAGACGACAGCCAGAGGAGAAGTAAGGAAGCCAGGAGGGCGCTGGAGGCCGCCAGGGGGCGAGCGAGGTCAAGCCCAGCCGCGACGGCCAGGGAATGCAGCCCGCCCAAGCCCAAGGTGCTGCCGCTGGCGACGCTGAGGCAGCTCCTGGCGGGGCCCACTCCGCCGCCCCAGCCACCAGTGGGAGCGAGGGGGCCCGCGCGGAGGACAGCCCCGCCAAGAGCGCCCACAGGAGAGCGGCTGGCCCAGGGGCCGATGCGCGGGAGACGCGCCTCGCCCGCTGGAGGAGGAGGGCCCTGCTGCGGGCGGGAACAGCGGGCGCCGCAGGCGCGGCCCGACGCGCCCCCAGGCGCGGGGCCAGGCCGCCCGCGGGCCGCCGATGCCGTCGCCGCCGCCCCGAAGACGCCCTGAGGTGGACGGGCGGCGGCGCGGCGACTCTCGACTTTGTCGTCAGGGGAATGTCCTGGGGAATGTCTCCTCCCCCCCCTCCTCCTCGGTGACCCGGGCGGCCACGCCGCGTCGAATGCACCGGATCTCTTCCGACCTCCGAAGTATTAAGCGGGCAGGGCCCGGTTAGTACTGGGGTGGGGGGCCGTTTGGGAAGACCTTCGGGTGCTGTCAGCTTTTTTTGAAAAATCCTCGGTGACCCGGGCTCTGGAGCCCCTGAATTGGCCAGGATCACCAAAACCAGGTCTCCCGTAGCTGGTGCCGTTGTCGGGCGACAGGGTGAGTGGAACGGGGCGGGGGGGGGGCGCCCCCCAGTGCACATCGCCAAACGAGGTCCCACTAGACCCAGTTCTGCCAACGCCCGACTCTGCGCCCCCTATCTGGGGCCCGTCTTGGGCCGTCTCGGCGCCCTCCTGGGGTGTGTCGGGGCTCTCTTGGACGCCTCTCGCGCCGTCTCCGGGCGTCGGGCAGCGGAGCTGGCGACAACAGGAAACTCTTTGTAAAAACCGTTGAAATTCAATGGTTTCTGCTTCGGGGGACTCTCGAAGAGCAGTTCTGAACCCTCCTGGGGCGTCTTGGAGGCCTCGTGTGTCGTCTCAAAGCAATGGTGGGCGTGCTGGGGGCGTTCGGGGCCCTCTGGGCCCTCTTTAATGCGCTTGTGGAGGGTCCAAGCTCGGTGGGGAGAAGGTCCAGAGCCAGAAGGGAAACCTCGGAGACGTCCAGGATCACCTGCGCCTCCCATGCGGCATTGTGGAGGCGCTTGGGCCTCCCCTCCAGCCTGCTCTCTCTTTCTTTTTTTTTTTTTTTTTTTTCTCTCTCTCTCTCTCTCTCCTCTCTCTCTCTCTCTCTCTCTCTCTCTCATTTGTTTTGTCTCTCTCTCTCTCTCTCTCTCTCTCTCTCTCTCTCTCTCTCTCTCTCTCTCTCTCTCTCTCTCTCTCTCTCTCTCTCTCTCTCTCTCTCTCTCTCTCTCTCTCTCTCTCTCTCTCTCTCTCTCTCTCTCTCTCTCTCTCTCTCTCTCTCTCTCTCTCTCTCTCTCTCTCTCTCTCTCTCTCTTCTCTCTCTCTCTCTCTCTCTCTCTCTCTCTCTCCTCTCTCTCTCTCTCTCTCTCTCTCTCTCTCTCTCTCTCTCTCTCTCTCTCTCTCTCTCTCTCTCTCTTCCTCTCTCTCTCTCTCTCTCTCTCTCTCTCTCTCTCTCTCTCTCTCTCTCTCTCTCTCTCTCTCTCTCTCTCTCTCTCTCTCTCTCTCTCTCTCTCTCTCTCTCTCTCTCTCTCCTCTCTCTCTCTCTCTCTCTCTCTCTCTCTCTCTCTCTCTCTCTCTCTCCTCTCTCTCTCTCTCTCTCTCTCTCTCTCTCTCTCTCTCTCTCTCTCTCTCTCTCTCTCGTCTCTCTCTCTCTCTCTCTCTCTCTCTCTCTCTCTCTCTCTCTAATCGGACTATTCCTCCGCCCCGGCATCCGGGCGGGCACCCGGGCACCCGGGCACCCGGGCACGATTGCCAGGCATCCGGGCACCCGGGCATCCGGGCACCCGGGCAACCGGGCACCCGGGCGCCCGGGCACCCGGGCACCCGGGCACCCGGGCACCCGGGCACCCGGGCCGGGCACCCGGGCACCCGGGCATTCGGGCACCCGGGCACCCGGGCACCCGGGCACCCGGGCATCCGGGCACCCGGGCATCCGGGCACCCAGGCAACCGGGCACCCGGGCGCCCGGGCACCCGCTCGCCCGGGCACCCGGGCACCCATCACCCGGGCACCCCCGCGGGCACCCGGGCACCCGGGCTTCCGGGCATTCGGGCACCCCCCAGAGGCCGGCAGGATCTTAATTTAAGATCGGGTAAGTAGCTTCTTATTTTCTAACATGTCTGATTTAAGAGAATAAGACCCTTAAGTCAGATCATGCGCATTACATATTGTTGTTGTGTTTCTTCAGCATTCAAACTCACCGCGGCCTGGCCCCATCGCAACGTCCTAGAAAGGCCCCTTTATAACCCCTCATAACCCATTCATCATCCCTTTCTACTCCTCCTAACCGTTAGAGCCACCCCTGGGAGGCAGGAGACAGATGAGGGAATTGAACAGGAATATCACCACAATTAGGGATAATACAGATCAGCGTCTATACACACATATATATATATAGTGCCCGTCTTGCTAGTGCTGCCCCCATGCCGATGCCACCCCCCATGATGACGTTGCCCCAGATGCCCCCCCCATATTGATGTTGCTGATGTTGCTAGATGCCCCCGCATGCTGATGCTGCCCCAGGATTCGTCCATTTCTCGTCTTTAAGTGCGTCTTCTCTTGTTAGTATTCGTCTTCACCTCCTCGTCACGATCGCCTCTTCGCCTCTCCGCCCCCGTCTTCAGCCCGTTGTGGCTCGAGTGATTGCATGGCCCCGCACCGCAGCGGGGGGTCGCCCTCGCCGCGGTACAAGGACATCCGCGCGTGGATGGTCCGCGCGCCGCTGGCGCTGGGGGGGCAAAATTGCCCATCCCTGCCCTTTCTCCCTTTACTCCTCCTCCTCATCCTCCGCCTACTCCTCCTCCTCCTCCTCTTCCTCCTCCTCCTTTTCCTACTCCTCCTTTTCCTCTTCCTCCTCCTCCTCCTCCTCCTACGTCGCAGTCGTCGTCGTCGTCGAAGGTTTCGTCGTCGTCGTCGGCGTGGTACGCTGGCATCTTCCTCATCTTCCTGCTCCTGCTCCCCCACCTCCCTCCAAGGGTACCGAGCTGACGGGTCTCGACACGCTCGCGACGGAGATGGAGGAGGCCAGCGGGATTTTGATATGTATGTACGTATGTAGTTATTGATTTGGTATATGTATATTTTCACCAAATATATGTTTGTTTATGCATGCACACATGTGCATATATATATATATATATATACATATATATATATGCATATGTATGTAATCATGTGCTTGTATATGTCGTCATAGATTGGTCCATGGCGTACCGTTATACACGTGTATAGATGTTATCTGGTGTTGTGAAATCGCTACACCTGTGTACGTATGTATGCATATTGCATGTATGTGTGTATTGGATACGCAGCGTTGGTTTGCCATTTTCATTCCGAATTCCGCCCGCAGGGGGACGTGCCCGACTAGGGCCCGCCGAGGTTTCGCCTTATGGACGTGCGCGGGCGCTTCGTGGGGGCTCCGAGTGCGGGGCGGGTCCGCAGAGGTTTCGCCTGGCGGGCGCCCGTGGGCGCACGTGGTGGGCGCCTTGCGCGCTGTGCTGGGTGTGCCGAGTGGAGCGCGCATGGGTGCAGTGTTGGGCCGATTTGGATCCGATTTGGACGCGTCCAAATGGGGCCCAAATCGAGCCCAAGTCGGATCCAGTGGTGTGAAGATGTGGATGATGAGAACGATGATGGTGATGCTGGCGATGATGAGGAGGACGACGATCATGATGATGAGGATGATGATGATGATGAGGATGATGATGATGAGCATGACGGTTACACCATGCCTCCTCCCAGCACTGCCCCGCCCCAGGCGGCAGTCGACAATCTCGAGGGCTCAGACACCGAGGTCGAGTCCAAGGGCGTCGAGACCATGGTGCAGGACGCGATGCAGGAGGCCCGCGAGCGCTCACTGACGGAGCAGGAGATACAGGAGGAGTTCGACGCCCTGAACCTTGATCAGACGCTGCCCCACCAGGAGGGCGCGGCTGCAGCAGTGATCCACCTGCGCGCCAAGGCGCCCCCCGCCGAGGAGCAGCAGCATGGGCAGCCCTCCGAGGAGCAGCGCGCAGAGAAGCAGCCCGCCGAGGAGCAGCGCGCAGAGACGCAGCCAGCCGAGGAGCAGCGCGCAGAGATGTAGCCAGCCGAGGAGCAGCGCGCAGAGATGCAGCCAGCCGAGGAGCGGCGCGCAGCGAAGATGCAGCCGGCCGAGGAGCAGCGCGCAGCGAAGATGCAGCCAGCCGAGGAGCGGCGCGCAGCGAAGATGCAGCCAGCCGAGGAGCCGAGGAGCAGCTTGCCGCCTCCGGCCGCCCCGAGTCCTCGGGCGCCCCCTGGCCCGCCTCCGCCCTCGCCCTCGGTGGAGCAGATCGATTCGGACGAGGACAGGAGGGCCAAACGGACAGCAACATGACCTGGTCGAGCGGTGGGCTCCTCACCCGAGGAGCCCATGACCACAGTGATTGTTGCGTTCGCTAGGTCTCCTCAGGAGCCGCTGCAAGCTATTGTCACTTCGCCGAGGTCGCGCCCGAGGTCAGCGAGCTGGGTGCCGGCGCCAGAGACGCCGCAGCTGGCGGACACGCCATCGTACAATCCAGCGGACTCGGGCTCGCAGCTGCCGATCGGGCTCTCGCAGACTTCGGACGAGCAGGAGACGCCAGTGCTGCCATCCTCCAAGCGGTCGCTGACAGACGATGTGCAAGTGGGGGCCAAGAAGTCCAAGGGGTGGCAGAGTAATCGCCTCGTGGGCCCGCCACGCGCGGAGGAGCGCGTGCCAGCACATCCGCGCTCGCAGCGGCCGCTCGCGGCGCTGCCGCAGCTGGTGGGCCAGCGCCTGCAGCAGCCAATCGAGAGCAGCCACATCGACGCGCAGCAGGCGATGACAGCGCCGAGCATCGACCAGATGGCGCGGGCACCTCTCGATGGCAACTGCGGCATCAGCAAGGAGCAGCTGGTGGAGAAGCTCAAGCAGAAGTTCGACGAGCTGGTCGCATCCGACACTGGTGCGAACTTGGACGAGATGGGCAAGACTTTCCAGGACTTCTACAAGGGCTCCTTGATCGTGCAGCTGCGCGCGATGCGCCCTGAGACCGCGGAGAAGTCTCCGCAGGATGACGACTTCGGCGCCGACCCGAAGGAGTCGGCTCTTGACAGGGAGGAGCGCCTCATGTGGGAATCCTTGGAGGAGAGGTCGTTCAAGTTCAGCACAGAGAAGAAGAAGAAGGACAACGCGATCGCGGGCAGATGGGCCAGAGTGATGGAGACATCGAACGAGTGGTCTGAGAAGTACCTGGCGGCGGAGGGCTACCCAGCCAAGAAGACGGTCCGCGAGGAGTGGGCGAAGTGGTCGTTCCACAGGTGGCAGAAGAAGCGGGAGTTCAGCAAGACGCAGACGAACAGCAAGAAGCAGACGATGAAGGGCGTCTACATGCCGCTGGCCAGGCTGGCGTGGAAGTTTGGCGGGGGGTCAACTGGTGCCAAGCTGGCATACACGTATGCTGGGAAGGCAGTGCTGATGGGGGGCATCTTCACGAAGTGGTGCAACATGACGGACTGCCTGTTCTACCTCTACGTGGAGCACTCGTTGGGGGACACGTGGCAGCAGAGCTGGACCAGCCACGAGGTCTGGATGGAGTCGGGCTGCGTCGGCGACCAACCACTTCCTGGCGCAGATGGTGCGGCGAGCGCGCCATGCACTCCGCTGCCGCGCCCTGGCGCAGAGGCGCCCAGCGAGGAGAAGCAGGCAGCCGCAGCCGCGACAGGGGGGCCTGGACACGAGGCCGCCAGCGGCAAGGGAGGCGGCGATGGCGACGGCAACGGCACCAAGAAGAAGCTCGCCGTGAAGGCACCCGAGTGGATGAAGGACTTCCGCAAGCTGCGCACGCTGTTCGCGCAGTACACATCCCAGGCACACAGGGGGGGGGCGCCGCTTTGATGGGGGGGAGCCAGGGCCGAGTGGCGATGCTGAGCTCGACGAAGCCGACGGCGCGATGATAACCGACGCAGCCGACGCGATGAGGATAGCGACGACGACGGGGAGTTGGGCCGAGAGGAGCGATGAGGCGGACGAGGGAAAGGTGGAGGAGGAGGATGAGGATCAGGATACGAATGAGAACAACGCGAAATGCGGGGTGGGGGGAGCAATGAGAGGTGGACGATACGTCATGTCGGAGCGGGCGGGGTGAGACGCAGGAGCAGGACGGGATGGCAACGTGACTGGAGTTATAAGAGAGAGAGAGAGAGGGAGAGAGAGAGAGAGAGAGAGAGAGAGCGAGAGAGAGAGAGAGAGCGAGAGAGAGAGAGAGGGCGAACAAGAGAGAGAGAGAGAGAGAGAGAGAGAGCGAAAGAGAGAGAGAGAGAGAGAGATGGAGAGAGAGGTATGAACAATAATACAGAACGAGAGGGACGAGGAGGCGTGAATACGATGATGAGGAAGTGCATGGGCGAGGGCGGGGAGACGGGAAGCGGGCTGAGAGGGTGGGATGGGGCATATATTCATGGGACGTGGTGGTCGAGCTTGGCGTCGGGAGCGATAGGCGTGCGATGGCGAGACGGAGAGTGATGTGATAACAGCGAACATGTCGTGCGGAAGGGGAGGTGTCCACGTTGGAGGCGCTGATCAAAGCGGACGCAGCTGAGGGCACGAACGAGTGGAAGTTCGCAGCAGGGAAGGAGACCAGGGGCGAGCTGGACAATGCTATCAAGCAGGTGCCCTGGGGGGATTGCGCACGTGCTCCGCCTCTCCTCGCCCCCTGCCATCCGGCCTCCCATCCATTCCCAGAGCAATAGCGGCTAACCCCAATTATGTCCTCACCATTCCCGTTCATTTCCACCCAGGCATCCAACGGCGCCCCGAGAGGGCCTATAGTCAGCCTAAACTGTTTCCGAGAGGTCCCCAAGAGCCCCCCAAGAGGTCCCCAAGACGCACAAAGAAGATATGACGCCCGCCAGGAAGCCCCCGCGCCCTTCGAGCATGGGCGCGCGTTCGACTCGGCGCTGGATGCGCGCCGCGCCGAACGCGCACGCTGGACGGGGCTTGGTCGCGTCCATGGTCGCGTCCAAGCCCCGTCCAAATCCAAGACGGTGCTGTCGTTCGAAATGGCGGGGTTGCAACGCTAACACGAACTGTCTGCGAAACATGTACCCCCCTCCCACTCACCGCCACCGCCCCGCATTGACTGCCCCCGTCGAAACAGCATTGTCGACGCCATCGGCGCACTATGTGGCACCGCGACGACCACCCACCCCGAGGCGCTCCCCCCCCCCCTGCCATGCTCCACCCGTCTCACGTGCGTAGCCATGTTGGCTGTTCGCGGTTTGCCACTCCCGCGGAGCATGGCGCAGCAGCGCTAGCGGTGCAAGGGGTCCGATGAGCTGGAGGCCGCGCTTATCAATCACTTCACGGAGGCGGATGAGTTGGACCACCCGCATGGGCTCGCAGACGACTGCGACCCTGGCGTGTTGAGCGAGTGGGGGGACATGCTCTTGGACGTCCGCAGAGCCACGTACCCTCACATGGCCATATCACAGTCGAAGGCCGTCCAGCTCTTCGAGAAGGTCCTCGAGGAGAACGGTGCTGCGTGGGCCCTCGGCGACGAGGAGAAGGACTGGACGACGTCCATGGCGAAGATGCTTCGCGCCATGTTGAGGCACGTCCAACAAGCGGTGCTGAAGAACATGAAGCGCGAGGGGCGCTATCCCGACTCCTGCGCGTGGGCGCAGCCCTTCGTCGAGCAGATGAAGAAGCTCGGCGCGGCGAAGGACGTGCCAGCCGCCCATTTGCCATGGTGGCGGGATATGACCAGAGGGCGTGGAGACGGAAGCAGCCCGCGGCCATGGTCATCGCACAGTCTGCGCGTCATCGCCCATGCAGTTGCGCTCGCCAGAGGAGCCGACGTACACATATTCTGTTGACATGGTCACCAAGAGAGCGTACCGCCTGGACCAGAGCATTGCCAACCCAGCGCCAGAGTACGCCATGCCGCTCCAGGACGACCCCTTGGCCGCCGACCACGACGAGGTGATCGCCAAGTTCAAGGGCGGTGCCAGCGCGGTCATCGCGGGCCTTGTGTACAAGACCATCAGGGAGTGGAAGCAGTTGGACAATGGTGGCACGTGCCAGAAAGGTAGCAACATTATCGTCGAGCTGGCCAGTGGCGCGTCCAAGTACCAGCTCAGCAAGTGGACGAGGAATGGCAGCCCCGAGATGGGGATCTGGGAGTTCCCGAAGCAGGGCAAGAAGCGCATGATCGTCAACTTCGCACCCCACGCGGGCATGGTTGGGCACGAGGAGATGCTGGAGACGCAGACGAGACTGCTGGTGGCTGGGAAGACCAGCAATGATGATATCGAGGTGATCAAGCGCGCATTCATCAAGAAATCCAAGGGTGAGCAGAATGAGACAGATACGGCGACCGTCTGCCCCATGAGACGACCAGCGGCGGCCACGGCAAAGAAGAAGAGCAGCGCCGCCAAGATGCCCTAGCAGGTCGTTGATCAGGGCATCGATGAACTCGATGACGACGAAGATGCCGACGAACTTGCCGATGTGGAGGGCTCACAGGACGACGACCAATAATATGCATCCGAGCTGACGAGTCGGCGGGGATTTCCAACGACGGGCAGATCGACCACGCGGACGGCAGGGGCGGCAAGGGCGACGAGGCCAGCGCGGGCAGCAGGGGTGGCAAGCGTCACAAATTGGACCCGACCAAGGCGAACGCCATCGCCGATGTCAAGGCTGGCACGCTGAAGCGACCTGCAGCAGCAGGCCCCCGCCGCACAAAGAAGGCGCCGAAGCGCGCGCCAGTTCCGCCCAGGGGCATTGCTGGAGAGGGGACGGCGTCCCATGCGGCGCGCACGGAGTTCGGTAGCCCACGCCCGTCGCGTAGGCGGCGGATCAGCGCCAAATCACCTGACGTGCACGGCAGAGTTGAGTCGCCCGAGGCTGCGCCATCGGCCGACGCACCTACGCCGCCGCCGCCGCCGCCGCCGCCTGCTGGCAAGACCCTGGGTTCACCCCTGGCCGCGTCGGGCACCATGACCGCCGCGGGCGACCTGTCCAGCGGCGCCGCCGACGCCGACCCAGGCGGTGCATCCAACGATGTTGAGATGCGCGAGATCTTCGGGTCTGGTGGTGGGCTTTTCGGCGCCGCGTCTTGCTTCAGGCTCTAGTGCGCGGGCGCCGCAAGATGCGGGCCGCTCAGTTAACTTGGCCACTGCGCAGCGCAGTGCGACACTCTGGTGCGAACTGGGGCGCGCCTTGACCAAGAAGTCGTGACAGTCGGTCACGTTTGCCACTTGTTGGAATACACATGTCGCTCCACTTTCCCTCTTCCCTCCCGCCCCCCCCCCCAGTCGCGTCGTCGCTGGGGCTCGCCGCCCCATCGACAACATTCGCGTGCTCCCATCCTGTACTCCGAGGTTAGGTCATAGTCCCCTCCCCCACTCCAGGGCCCATTCACACTTGCACCCGCGCCATCTGTCTTCATTTTTCGGAGACACCCCGCGGGCCGTCTGACGAGGCGAGGGGAGCACGCTGCGAGACGGCAGCATGCGAGGGGGGCGAGGGCAATTGGTGGAGAGGCGGGCGGGAGCATGACGAGCAGCGACGAGGCAAGGGAACGGCGAGTCATGCGGTTGTGACACGGCGCACACCCCCTTCCCTGCTCATCCACCACCCCCTTGCACCCGCTCATCCCTGCACTGTCCCCGCCATCCCTTTCTATCGCCATTCCGCCGTTCTCAAGATCACGCTGCTCGAACTGCGACCCCTTGCCCCCCCATGGTCACCTTCCTCGTCGGGGCCCCGCTGATCAGGCCAATAGTTGTTCGCGCGAATCCCAACCAACTCATTCAGAAGCCCCGCCCACGAGAGCTGACGGGAAATGAAACGCACATACTCATATAGTGAAACAGCGCGGTCAACGAGAGGAGGGGGGGTGCGTTGAGTCACGTCGGTGGCTTGTTTTTGAGCATCGAATGCCTTCTTGAAACGTTTGGACTTTTCGGGGTCGTCGCGGGGTCCTCTCGGGGCCCTGTGGGGGTGTGGTGGTGGCCTTTTGGGGCTCGTTGGATGGCGCGCGAATTCGCGTGGGGCTTTTCGGGGGCGCATGCGGGCGCTCGCCCGTCGAGGGGTTCCCGCGGTGCTCTCTCGGCGTTCTTTTTGGAGCTCTGGGGCGCCTCCTGGGGCCATATTGGATGCCATCGGCCAACGGAGGGGGGGTGCCACATGTTCGCCGCCCTGCTGGGGTCATCGGAGCAGCCTCCCGTGGGGATCTTGTGCGCCCGTGTGACCGTCGCGGGGGCTCACGGGCCCATCTTCGAGCTCTCTTGAACCATCTTGGAGCTGCCTTGAAGCATCAAAATCGCATCGGAGGCGAGAAGGAGACGACGCCAACATCGCGGTTCCCCCCTTGGTGTTCGAATGATGTTGGCTACTCGGGGAAACCCTGTGGGGTCTCCAAAACATTTGGATCCGTCACGCGGCCGCCATCGTGCCTCTTGGCGCCAGGTTGGCGTTTTGGGCGATCTAGGAAACCAGCTCGGGCTCGTTCAGGCCGTCGTGGAACCGTCTTGAGCCATCTTGCACGCCCTGCATGGCCGCTCGCGACCCTCCCCCCCAAGTCCTTTGGAGGGCAACGTGGGCGGGGGTGCAAGCGCCCCCCCAAAGGGGATGAGGGGTTCTCTTGGGAGGGGGGGGTGATGATCTCGTTGGGCCGCCTGTCGCGCATAAGGCTGGGAGGGTGTCTGCGGTCGCGCGCCCCCGTGGCTGTGGACAGAGGGTGAGTGACGGGGCCAGGCAGAACGGGCGTGAGCATCACACAGAGGGGAGGTGGAGTCGGAGCTCAAAGTCGCCATCAGCAGGGAGTGCATGACCACGAAGAACCCCAACGAGGTTAAGAGGCGGATGACCGACGCCGAGTTCGAGGTGCTCATCAAAAAGTTGAACCAGGATCGGGGGGCGCCTCTTGTTTGCCTCCCCAGGTCGCCCCGTCCACTACCAGCCCCCCCCCCCGACCATTCGCCCGTGCGGCCCACCGTGATCACGTGGCCCGCCGCTCTCGGTTCGTCGAACCCCATCCGACCCTGTCAAGAACCCGCGCACCACGATTGCCCAACGTTTTCTCGCGGCGGGCCATTGCCGCGTCCCGACCCCCCCCCCCCTGGAAATCCTAGACGCTTCGCGTATCCCCGCCAGCCCGCCCAGAAACGATGTCCAGGCGGGTTGGGGGCGATCGGGAACGTGCTGGAGCAGAGAGTGGGGCGGCTGGACCGCGCGGCCGGGAGAGGGGGCGAACGATAATATTGGATGGATGGATGGATGGATGGATGGATGAGGGAGTCGGGGGAAAGATGATGAATATGATGAGGATGAGGAGGCGGTGGGGGGGGGGGGAGGAGGATGAGAAGGATAGGAGTAGGAAGGAGGAGGATGAGAGCAAGCAACATAGATGTCGCTTGGTGTTTCTCGGAGCCACCTGGTGTTGGGCGTCTTGGGGCGTATTGGGGGTCTCGTGGCGGCCGTTGGTGGCTATTCGGCGTGTTGGGTGCCTCGGGGGGGGGGGGCGCGCGCTTGGGGTCCTCTTGGGGGCCTCCTGAGGGTGTCCTGGGGGCCTCGTGGGGCCCTCTTGGACCTCTCGGTGCCTCCTGGGCGCTTCTGTGGGCCATCTTGGAGGAGATCGATCAAACGAAAGGGGTGCATGAATCGGCCCCACACGCACACACCTCCACGATGCCAAGCATGAGACCAACCATAAAGCCAATGATGTTGGCTTCCTCGCCGAAGCCGTTTTGGACGCTCCGACAACTCGCTGAACCCCCCGCCCAGGTCCAGGGGCGGGGGTGGGGTGAGGATAGGAAACTGCCTACACCACCTACGCGCTGGGATTCACGCGCAGACTCGCCTCTCAGAGCTACCCACATCGCAAGGCACGCATGTTTTGGATGATTGTGAGAGAGGGGGGCGCGCGAGGACGTCACCCCGACGGTGGAGAAGGCCATGGCCGAGGTCGCGTCGATCTACCGCCAGAAGGCTGCCCGTGCCCCGAAGGATACGAAGAAGAGGAAAGCCCCTGCATCGTGAGCCTAGGCTGTAGTAAGCATTGTTGCTGATGGCGCAGGCAACGCCCCGACCAACCCTCACCGAACCGCAAAATTCATGAAAATGCTAAAAACTCTGCCCGAAACGTAAAATCCCTGAAAATAGCGCCAAAACGCCGACCAAGTACCGTCCAAGTACCGTCCAAAACGGCTACCGTCCAAGTACCGTCCAAAAAGGCGAAAACACTGTAAAAACACATGTAAAACCCATGGTAATACCACCACCGCACCGACCAAGTACCGTCCAAGTACCGTCCAAGCACCGTCCCCCCCCCCCCTCCCGTCCGAACCCAATTGCGGCTGCGTTCGGGCCCCCGCTGGTGACCGAACCGTAAGTTTAGCCCCGTCACTGTGTGAAAATATTGCCCGCGTGGGCAGGGGGGTGCCAACCTATGGTTTCGGCTTGTTTTCTGCGCGTGGGATTGGGCATCTGGAATGCGCGGATGCCATCGGTAGAGGGAGGGGTGTGAGAATCTGGCGGTTGGGCTGCCGCGCCATCATGCGCAGACTCATGGGCGCGCTGCGTGTCTAGGCCCAGGCTCTGGGGTTATGCTGGCCTGGCCTCAGCGTTCTCAACTGGCCAGTGGGCGCGCAAGGCGCACTGCTAGTCGCCGTGCGTTGTCTCGCACCGTGGCCGGCGAGCGCAACGTGCGCGCTTGCTGTCAGCCAGCAGTTTTATCTTTCGATTGCGATGCCTCCGTGGCGCTGCGATGTTCGGGCGAACGGGATGTGCAAATCACGCGTGCATTGTTTGACGGCGTGCGAAGACTTGCGCGCGCACGTAGCACCACGTAGCCCATCGCGCGCACGCGTTCGCATCATTGGTAGGGTCGAACACCGAGCGCACGCGCGCGCATCATCGACGGCGCGCACGACTGTGCACGCGCAACGTTCGAGAGCCAGGGGGGCCGCACGCACTGCGCACGAATGTTACGGAGCAGGCCGCATCAGCAGCGTCGCGGCATGGCAGAGCAGGCGCTGGTTTGAAGAAGCTGTGCACTGCATCGCCGCGTCGCTAGCTTTTTACCCGCCAGCAGTGGGAATGAGATATGCAATGCATCTGGGGAGGGGCACGGGGCGTCGATGTGCAACCCGCAGCCCTGGCACAAACCATATCACATATCACATTTTTCGGAACCTGCCGACACATGCCGCCTAAAAACAGTTCGAGCGATCACGGCGTTCTTCTAGGCCCGATGTTGAGATGCGCACCGCGGGGGCGGCGCTGTTCGACCACCTGTTAGGGATCTATGTGTCTGGGAGGCATATGACTGCTAAAGACTTTGCCATCGGGTGCCACTACTGCGACATTGCAGGGGTCGGTGGTGCACATTGGAAGTGGTGGGGGATGTCTCCTGGGAAGCCGTCTGGTAGATATGAAGACCATGTGGATCGCAGGTTGCCACCTATAGGGCCGATGATGAAAGTGCGCATCCCGATGGCTGTCCGTGGGCGCGCCCACTTAACTACAGTGTACACGGACATCCAGCTTGTATATGAATCGTTGTCCGAAGAGGTGCGAATCGATATCGGGTGCAAAACTATACTAAAGCATTGTACATACGATGCAGACTCAGTCATGATGACCCGTGCATGCCAGAACCATGAACATGCACACGAATGTCTACATCAGACAGGGAATTGGCCCCTCCCCATTGCATTGTACGCCGATTCAGTGCGGTACTCACCACTTCGCGCTGGGCGCGCGGACAGCGTCTTGAATGTGAGCGCGCTTAACTTGCTCACGAAGCGTCGGCATTACATTGGCTTTCTGCGCACACTTGACAAATACGACTGCGGGTGTGCAGGGCGCTGTACACTATATGCGTTCACGCATGTTGTCTGGTGGCAGCTCGGCGCACTGGTCAGAGGGTGTGCTCCAGATGTGCAATGCGATGGGACTCCGTGGGCCGTCGCTGTTGTTGCGGGGAAAGATATTGGGTGCAGGGCGGTGCTAATGTACGTTATGGGTGACTGGGCTGAATTCTCGCATTCGTTCGGTCTGTCATCGTGGTCGAGCCTGTATAACCCTTGTCCGTGCTGCACGTCGCCTTTGCATTCCCTCAATGTTTTTTACCCTGGATATGTTTGCCCCGAAGGAATGGTTTTCCCACCTCGCACCCCGCAGCCTCACCGCGATGCATGAGATGCGTGTGAACGTATTGTCAGCATTGATTCAGGGATCAAGCGAACTCAAATACTAAGCATGTTAACTTTCGTGGAACCAACCGCAAAGCAGATGGGGGGGGGCTTGTTGTGACACATGAAATCGACGGGGTGCCGCTTCAGATGGGAGATGCGTTGATTCCCTCGCGGTCGCTTTTAGACATCAGGGGAGCGTGGACCAAGCCAGCGCCGTTTGACTGCGTGTTTTGGCGGGCGAGGCGGGACGGCGCGGGTGTTCCGATCGACCCAGTGACCCACCGCAGCCCCATATTCTCTGACGTTTTGAAGTCGAGCCTTGCATCTACGCTGGCGCTAGACGTGCTCCACGCAGTTCGTTTAGGCGTGACGCAACGACTGGGGTCAGTAATATTGGGGGGGATCATACTTGCAAGCGTGTATTTCAAGCGTTCAGTACAGCAGAGAGTAAAGTGCGTCGAAGCAGATATGCATGCATGGTTCCAGGAACACAACATCCCACATGAGCAGGGGATGGGGAGGCTCACGCCAGGCATGATCGGCGCGAGGTGCAAAATAAAGCGGGCAAGAGGGGCCCGCTTCCCAGGATGCCCGATGGAAATTAAAGGAGCAGAGAGGTCGATGTTTTTTCTTGTTTTGCCAGGACCTGCTGGAGAGATATGTTGATCGTGTGCCGCACGGGGGGTCGCTCATGATGTCTGTTGGCGCTTTGCTGGAATGGACCCGTGTGACGAAAGATATGGATGCGCAGCCTAGCCATGCCGACTACTCATCTGCATTGGAGGCCGCATCGCGGGTTATGCACCACGCGCAGGTTGCGCTTGTGAGACTGACCCCCAAGTGGCACTTATTCTGCCACTTGGCCCACAGGACCCAGCCATCTTGCGTTTTCGGGGACGTGGGCGTCGTCGTTGCAAGCGCCAATTTGCAAAGCGCCCAAACATCTGAATTATTTATGGGCCCCTCCTAACCCTCCACCTCGTCTCTGGGCGTCTGTCTTGGGTGCGCCCCCCCGTCTCGGAGTGAGCGTGATAGCGATGCATGTACTTGTATACATATACACATAACATCGAGTGAGAGAGAGAGAGAGAGAGAGAGAGAGAGAGAGAAATCGGGAAACAAGCAATATTTACAGAGCTGTGTGATGTATATACTCAGATAGCGAGGGGAACAATTTCGCAAATGATGAGATAACTGCACCGAACGAACAAAGAGATAGCGACGATCGGTTGCCCACGCCACCCCCGATCCATTCGTCTAGCCAAACGCCCGCCTGGATTACCTGGGGGATTTGCGGGGTTGCGCGCAGGCGGGGTAGTGGGCGGGCGCAGCCTTGGCCATTCTAAATATATTTACGCGCCCCCCATCAAGAAGCATGGCCGAGGTTCTGAGTTTCGGCCACGGCGTACCAGACTGGCTAGCAGCTAGAGTGAGACAGGGATGGCCGGACGCAAACGATCACGTACTTGCATACGATAACTCTGATATCTTGATGGAAGCAGCATCGGGTGAGGTTGCTCGATGGATCGCATGGGATATGCCAGTTACCTTGGTTCGCTACCTAGATTGTTTCGAACTATTCTGCGGCGCTGGTGGGGTCACCAACAAGTTGATCACCAAAGGCTTGAAAGCTCGTGGTTTCGACAGGCCGCGAAGGGTTCAACATGCACCACATTCATCAGTTCGCACGCCCCCGAAGTCGGTTCGTTTTTGCAACGTCACCGCACCGTATCTCGAATCATACAGAGTGGCATGGTCGTGACTTGGGCGCCCCATGTTTACGTGTCTCAAATCCGCGCCAGCCCACGCAGAAGCCCTGTCCACGAGAGCTGACGGGACATGGAACGCAGAACGCTTATGGTAAGACATACCAGTCAAAGAGAGGAGGGGAGGAAGGCGCCGGGCCATTTTGGAGGCTATCTTTGAGCATCATATGCCTTAGTGGAGCTGTTTGGCAGCGTATTGGGGTCCTCTTGGAGCTCTTTCGGGGCGCAGTGGAGCCCACGCCGAGCCTTCTGGGGACTCTATTGGAGCTCTCGCGGGGCCTTCTTGGAAGCTATCGAGCGCCTCATGAAGCCATGGGGACCATCGATCAAAGGAGGGGGGGTCGTAGATGTTCGTCGCCCCTCCTGGGCCATCGAAATAGCATCTTGGGGCGCTCTTGAGGCCATCTCGGTGCGATCTTGGGCGCTCGTGGGGTTGTTTCGGGCGGCGCCTTGTGCCCTCCTCGGGGCTCTCTGGGGCCCTCGCGGGGCCATCTTGATGCCTCAAACAGCGCATCGGACGCGAAACTGCGACACTGCCAACCCATGTGACTGCGTTGAAAGATGCTGGCTTCTCGAGGGGGGGGCTGAGAGGTCACTGGGAACAGCTTCATCCGTATAGCTGCTTTCTTGGGGTCTCTTCTGCTAGCTATTTTGGGAATTGAGCGATTTGGGATGCCATCTTGGGCTCTCTGATGCCCTCTTGGAGCCATCTCGGGCCATCTTGGACGAGCTGGCCGCTCGCGCCCACCCCCGTCCAGGTCCAGGGGAGGGGTGGGGTGATGGAGTATATCCACCCGGAAATGAAGATTTGTTCTTGCGGAAAGGGACGCGACTACACCGTCAGACCGCATGGTGCCATGGGGCTGGCGGGATTTGGAAGCAATTTGGACGCAATTTCGACGCGTCCAAATTGCGTCCAAATCACGCCAATCATCGTGTCAGTTGCGCCCAAGTTGCGCCCCTGTCGCGCCCAAGTGGCGTCCAAACCACGACCAAGTCGGTGGGCGCGACTTGGACGCGCCCAGGTCGCGTCCATGTCGCGTCCACTGAGGAAGTGCGTGCGCTGCAGGGGCTCCTCGCATGTGCGATGTGCGCGCTGCAGATCAAGCCTGGTGGCGCGCTCATGCTCGAGCCCGAGTGCAGCGCGTGGGTGGGCGTTGCGATGGGCCGCGCGATGAGGGACAGGGGCGCCAATATTCTCGGCGACGAGAGCAGGAGGGACGTTCTCGAAGCGACTTTCGTGGCAGAGATAATGCCACAGCCTTAGTACCCGACCGACAATCCTGGCTGCAGGGGTCGGGTGGAAGATCGCGTGAGCGATTGTTGACGGAATTAGTTATGTCAGACAGTGCTACCTCACGCAGTGTTTTGACCACGCAGGACAGTTATTGCTCGACCGGTCGCCTAATGGTGGACTCTCGCCCCCCCCCCCCCCCCCACACACACACGCGCACACACGCACACACACACGCACACACGCACACACGCACTCCCCGCGCCATTCTGCAATGTCAACCCCGCCCCTGCAATATCACCCCCTGCCTCCACCGCCAGCGTGCGTCTCCCCTTCGCCGCCGCCCCCGTTCACCCGTTCGCTCCAAACGCCACCTGTCCACATCTCCCGCCCCACATCGGCGGAACTGTCATCGACGATCGCCCGCTCCACGCCAACCCGCCCTCCGATGGCTACCCAGGTCGCGGTTGATGATTTTGGCTGACGCTCGCGGCGTGAAGGCTATATTGGAGAACCCATCGTGTTCCATCTTGTGGCACGTTAGCTCCATCAAGGCCAATCGCCCGTACTGCCGCTTTTTTTTTTTTTTCTTCTCTCTCTCTCTCTCTCTCTCTCTCTCTCTCTCTCTCTCTCTCTCTCTCTCTATATATATATAGATCTCTCTCTCTCTCTCTCTTCTCTCTCTCCCTCTCTCTCTCTCTCTCTCTCTCTCTCTCTCTCCCTCCCTCTCCCTATATCGGTATCCCTCTCTCTCGTTCCCTCGTCCGATCACCCGCCTTGTTTCGGTGTCCGTATCCCGCCTTTGTTCGCTCGTTTTCTCCGTCGCTCGCCGTCTCTCTCCTTATCCCGTTCCCCCGCATTCCCAAAAGAACGCTACTGTGCGCCCCCTGTTGCGTTTACAGAATCCCCCCCCCCCCTCCGCGGCTGGCACCGCTCCACCGTCACTTGGGGCGCTGAGCGGCGGAGCGGCAAGGGGGGGTGCGACGAGCAGGAAATACAAAACATTGAGAGAACACTGACAGCTGGGGGCTTACCACATCATCCTCATTACCCGCCCTCATCGCCAACCGACATCGAAATCGATTCCCCAGCCTACTCGCCCCCCGCCACCGACTACATATACGAAACCAGGTAGACCCAGGCTAGTATTATACAGCCGTTCTCACCGATTTCCCGCCGCAAGTTGTTCGGCTCTAGTGACCCCCGCCCGCGCCGACGCCTGCGCCGCCACCGCCAGCGCCGAGACGAGCGATGGCAGAGCCAGTGGTCACCCTCGGCGGCGCGAACAAAGTGATGAGGTGGCGTTGGATGGCGGATTGGCGCTGCTTCGTGCCAGTCTGGTTCCCAGTGGCGGGAGAGGGCAAGTGCCCGCTCAACCCGCTCCCAAAGCAGATCAAGCAGGAGTTGGTCGAGTCGTTCTCCCACCTGCGCAGCGCCTTCACCGACGACGAGGCCCAAACAGCCATCAAGCTGTTCGCGACCAAGCGCGGTGAGCGGCAGTGGCTCTACAACGAGGACCCAGACATCGGCGATGAGTTCCCTGATAACGGCTGGGTCGTCAACAAGAAGACGGCGATCGCCGTCGTCGTGGACTGGCCGACGGGCCCGCTCACGTGCGATCAGAAAGGCGGCGACGGCGACAAGCAGGGCCACGACCCCGCCACCGACAGCAACACGCAGAAGGGCAACGGCTCCGCCAACGATTGGTACGACGATCAGTATGGCTACAAGAAGCAATACGACGACTACAAGAAGCAGTACGACAGCGAGTACAAGGAGCGCTTGGACGACCTTGAGAGCGCGGGGAAGACGAGCGCAGGAGGGCTTCACCCAGGGTTACGGCTCGTTGTCACCAAGAAGGCGTTCAAGACGATTTCATCGAAGATGATCGAGGATGCAGTGGAGAAGGCGTACAAGGCGGGTTTCAGGTCGGCCATCAAGATTGCCCAGGACCAGCAGCTGAACGAGAGCTCACGTGAGTCTGGCAACTCGAGCACCTCGTGGCTCCACGCGAGCGCCAGCTGAGCCCGCGCGAAGGCGCCCGCGTCAGAGTGGCAGCATAGCGAGTGCACTCCTCGGACCAGCCTGGTCCTTTCGGCCATCTTGGCCGCGCACGCGCAGAGTTAAGAGATCAGTCGGCCTGCCTGGCCTCGAAAAAACACATGTGGGCATGGTCTTGGCGTTAGATCGCAAGTCCCAGCGTGCCATCGCGGCTGCTGGGCGCACGTCGCCAAGTTTTGCTCTCGGCGTTAGGTCGCAAGTCCCAGCGTGCCATCGCGGCTGCTGGGCGCACGTCGCCAAGTTTTGCTCCAGCGAAGAGGAGGATCGATCGGAAGGGGCGGGCGACGCGTGCTACCTGTTGAGGGTGGGCGCGGGGGTGCAGGATATTCCAATCGTTGCAGCGCTGGTTCGGGCCCGCCGCATTCTCGTGAATGGGGCGGGGCACTGGGTGGCGACCTTTCCCTGAGCACTGCCAAATGCACGTTTCTCTGCTGCTCGACAATGCCCCCTGTCCTGTCTGCGAGTCATCTACCCGTTCACCTCCTCGCCCCCGCCCGCCCCATCCCCATGGAGTTCTAGACGCTTCGCGCATCCCCGCCAGCCCATCCAGAATCGACGCCCAGGCGAGTTGAGGGGCGATCAAGGATTCACGGGGGCAAAGAGGGGGGCGGCCGAACCGCGCGATGGAGAGAGTGGGGCGAATGGGGAAGTTGGATGGATGGATGAGGGAGTAGGGAGAAGGAGGACGAATGAGATGAGGAGGAGGAGGGGACGGAGAGGGAGGAGGAGGATGAGATGAGACAGGAGGAGGAGGATGAGATGAGACAGGAGGAGGAAGGAGGGGGAGGAGGAGAGCGAGCAAAAGAGGCAGATGTCTCCTGGATGCTCCTCGGGGCCTCCTGGTGTATCTGTTGAGCGTCTTGGGGCGCATTGGGGGTCTCTGGGCGGTCGTGGGGGGGCTCTTCGGCGCCTCGGGTGTCTCGGGTGGGCCTCTTGGGGCCGCTTGGGATCCTTTTGGGGCCCCCCTGGGGGCCTCTGGGGCCGTCTTGGGGCCACCTCGGAACCTCTCAATGGGCACCTCCTGGTCGCTGCTTGGGGCCACCTTGGAGGAGATCTATTAAACGAGAGGGGTGCAGTAATTAGCGCACCCCCTCCCCCCTCCCCAGGAGGTCACTTTGGGGCCGAATCCCAAGGGACCAAACAGGATGGACGCAACACTGGAGCCATAATGGTGCCAGCACCCTCGTAAAAGCGCCCAGGCCAAGGAGGGGGCGCAGGGGGGGGGTAAACCACTCCCCGATGAGGAGAATGAGGGGTGGAAAAGGAAACGCCCTAAACCACCTGCGCCCAGAGGGCTGGTGAGATTTCGCCTTCGGCCGCGCCTGGCCGAGAGCTTGCCGCGGGCGCCGTGGCTGCGCCAACTGGGCCCGAATTCAGCGTGATACCGATGGGGGGCGCATGTGCATGTGTCCCCCATCGGTATCATGGCTGGGAGATGCCGCAATGTTTCGCGTCGCCCCCTTTCACGCATCGGCGCCCCGCCCGCCCCAGATGCCCCCTTGACGTCGTACTCTGTCCTTCTGGCAATGTCGGCTCCCCATCTCTATTGTTCTCTCTCACTCTTCTCTCTCCCTATTGCTCTCTCATCTCTCCCCCTGCCCCTCTCCGCCCGTTCCTTCTGCGCCCCGCCTCGGCCCGATCTCCCATCTTGCCCGCCCCCGTCGACGCCGCCCGTTCGCAGCCGCTCCTGGCAGGCCAGCCTGAACATGATTAACGCTGGCAAACTGACAACGTACCTCGCATTATTCGGCTGGGCAAGTTTAAAGCCGCTGGCTATTTTTACCACTCACTCTCTCTCTGCTGCACGTATGCACATAGGTGCTACCAAGAGGGGCGCGTCGCGTTCTCTGTCTGCTTCGGGCTCCCACGCCCCTCTAACGACGTTAGGCCCGCGTGTTTCAAACCGTTCTCGGGCCGGCGCAGATGGAAAGGCTGCCATCACAGGATGGAAGACCAGAGCTTGGGTCAATAAGACCAAAGATCAGGCCGCATCCAAAGAATACCCCCGGCGTTTTGCGAAGCTGTCGCAGAGTTCATAGCGCAGACGCGCTAGACACACCGTGCACGCGGCGCTGTATATATGTACAGTTATATACATGTATGTATATATATATAACTGCAACTGACAGCACGCCAACGCACGTTACACGCACGCACACGATGCATTTCATAATTAGCCAGCCTGCCGACGTTGCCAGCGCCCGAGCCACCAGCAGACTTGCCCAGCAGCCATGGCTGCCACAGCCGCCTGGAAATATGAGTGCAGCGTGGACGGGATGGTGGGATGGAGGAATGGAGCTAAGATGATGGGTGCGAGGTCCGTGGTAATCGCACTGTGATGATCGAATGCGCCCACGGCGAATCACCGCCGCCCCCTGCCTTTAGGATGTGCCGCGCTATTGGGCCATGTGTTTCCCCAGCCTTTGTGGAAGCCCTTCGGAGAACACATATGCCAGCATTCGCGTGAATGCCAGTGCATGTGAAATCCTCATCCACCTCGCGTGCAACGCGCCTTCTTCTCGCAATCGCATCGCTGCCCCGCTGCCCCCCCTTCCTCCAACCCTCCTACCAGTCGATCTCGTTGGCCCGAGATTCGGCGAAGCGCCGCCGATCCGATCGATGCTCGAGCTCATAATTCTATTGCTATCAAGTGGCATCTTTCGGTCCTTACCGATTGTTGCACGCGAGGCCGTTCCACGCTCAATGCGAGGATTTTGTTTTCTTTTTTTTTTGTAAAAAAAAAAATCTGCAGGGGCCAAATGGGGCCAACATGTGGCCCCAACTGGCTCAAACTAGCGGCCAGGAAGGCTTGCTCTGTAGATTGCTGCGCGCGTCGGGCAGCTATCTCCTTGGCCGCCAGCCCGAGAAATCGTGGGTCGCCCGCTGGCCCCTGGAGAATTCTCGAGATCCTCGCAAAGAGCGTCGAACGTCGTCGCGCGCAGTATCTCGATAGTTACAAAACATGGAAACGATCGAATATGGCAAAACCATCATAAACCAGCATGATATACTGAAACAACATAAGAGCAAACATCACGTTCTTAAATTAAGATCCTGGCGGCCCCTGGGCCGGGCACCCGGGCACCGGGGCACCCGGGCACCCGGGCACCCATCCCAGCACCGGGGCATCCGGGCATCCCCCGGGCACCCGGGAAGGAGGAGGGAGGAGGAGGAGGAAAAAGAGGAGGAGTGAACGTCGGGCAGGCGTCCCGCGCAATCCGAACCGAGGGTAGAGCCAGAAGGAGTAGGAGGTGGAGGGGACCGGGAGGACCGTTTCGGCCGTTCGAAAAAGCACCTCATCCATGTCTTCCTTCTCCTCCTCCTCCTGCTCGTTCTCTTCCCCCTCCCCCCCATAATCAGACTATTCCTCCGCTGGCTCGGCCCGGCCGGGCCCGGCCTGGTTCGGCCAGCGGAGGAGGAGGAGGAGGAGGAGGAGGGAGGAGGAGTGGGAGGATGAAGACAGGACAGGGGGGGAGTAGGACGACCAGGAGGAGGAGGGGAGGAGGAGGAGGAGGAGGAGGAGGAGGAGGAGGAGGAGGAGGGGGAGAAAGTGAGGAGGCGGGGAGGGACATGGGCAAGGGGAGGCGGATGAGGACTAATTACGTGGAGGAGCAGGCGTTCGCAACCGGCGCAGCATCCAGGCAGAAGAGGAGGAGGAGGAGGAGGAGGAGGAGGAGGAAGAGGAGGAGGAGGAGGAGGAGGAGGAGCAAAAGGAGGAAGAGCAGGAGGAGGAGGAGGTTGAGGAGGAGGAGGAGGAAGAGGAGGAAGCGCAGGAGGAGGCCCGGTTCGCCTGAGACATCCTCAAAGCTTTGGGTTCCGTGACGTCCTGACCTGAGTTGGTCAGACCACTTTCGCCTGAGACATCCTCGAAACTCTGACCTCGGAGGTGCCCTGCTCCACGGTGGTCCGGGCACTTTCGCTTGAGACATGCTCGCATTTCTGGGTTCCGAGACGCCCTTAGGTGAGGTGTTCACGCCGATCTCGCCTGAGACATCCTGCGATCTCTGACCTCGGAGGTGCCCTGCCCCATGGTGGTCCGGGCACGTTCGCCTGAGACATCCTCGCAACTCTGAGTTCCGAGATGCACTGAGCTCTGACCTCGGAGATACATCGCCCCAAGGTGGTCTGACCACTTCCGCCTGAGACCCTCGCCACTCTGAGTTGCGAGATGCCCTGAGCAGGTGGTCTGGCCACTACCGCCTGAGACATCCTCACAAGTCTGACCTCTTGGGGCCTCCAGGGTGGCCTCTTGGGCACTCTTGGCCAGGGCTCAGAAACAAAACCAGGCCAGGGCCCAGAAACAAAATCCGAAACGCCCCAGAAACAAAACTTGAAACACAACTTTAAACAAAACCCTTGAAACAATTGTCCGGCTGTGGAGCCGCCTGTCGGGACACACCGCCCTATGCATGTGTGATGTTAGCCCATGCGCGGCCCGTATGATTCACACATAGGTATCATATTCAGCTAGGGGGCATGGTTGTATATTTGTATATCTGAGACCACAGCACACGTTTATCTATGAATATGTGTGACCTCATATCATACGTACATATATCTACATGCATGGTACAGCATCTTACGTACGTGCATGCACATGCAGTGTGTCAATGCTTACGTATGTGTATGCATATGCTTGGTATCACAACTACGTATGTGTACACATATGCATGGTATAACATCTCACGTATGTGTATGTATACGCATGGTAAAACATCATACGTATTTATACATAACGGCGCACCGGGTCTGGGCGCCCGGGGTCGGCGCCGCTACCACAAATGTGGGCTCCGGGGCCCTCGGGGAGCCTCGGGGCCTCACAGAAGACCGCCAGAAGGCACCAAGGAGGCCCCAAGAGGCTCCAGAACAGACCCGGGACGCCCGAAGGTCGCTCCTAGACGCCCAACATGGCCCCCAAGGCGGCTTCAGAAGCCCCCAAGACACCCCAAGCGACCCCCAATAGGGCCCCAAAGAGAGCCCCAAGGGGCCAAAATAGCCCCATTCCCCATGTAAAACGTATATTCTTAACATATTGCTTGTGTTCGCTGTCGGTCCGGCCGAGGACCCGCCCCAGAGGGCCCCAATACAGTCCCAGAGCGCTCCAGGACGGCCCACGAAGGGCCCAAGACGGCCGCAAATGTGGGCCCCGGGGTTCTCGGGGAGCCCGGGGCCTCACAGAAGGCCGCCAGAAGGCACCAAGGAGGCCCCAAGAGGCTCCAGAACAGACCCGCGGGACGCCCGAAGGTCGCTCCCAGACGCCCAACATGCCCTCCAAGGCGGCTTCAGAAGCCCCCAAGACACCCCAAGCGACCCCCCAATAGGGCCCCAAAGAGAGCCCCAAGGGGCCAAAATAAATTCATTCTCTTTGTAAAACGTATATTTTTTATATCTTGCTTGTTTTCGCTGTCGGTCCGTGCTTGACGACCTCAGAAGCTGCGGCGACCCTATCGTCGCAGCTGCCGCCTCCCCCCGCGACCACAACCCCCCCCCCCTCTCCCTTCCCCCCCCGCAACCACAACCAAACTCGCGGTATCCATGTGATCACCATCGCCACCATCTATATCCTCCCTCTCCTCCTCCTCTTTCTTTGCGTTGTCCTCCACCATGGCCGCGAGTCCTCCACATTCGCGTGCTAATGTATATAGCATCCCTTCCTGTTCGCTCCGAACCCGCATGGCATTACGTTGTGTACCTTATATGCATTCACGATCGCCCCGCCATCATCCTCTCACAGGTATCGTCGCGCTCCTCAGGGTGTCTGGCGTGTTTTTCGCTGGCACTGGCGACGTCAGTCTCGAGCGAGAGCCTAATCCCAGATCAAATTTTGAGTTGTCTCCAGCGGGTGCGTCATGAAAGAGTAAACTGCGAAGGAGTCTCGGGCGCACCCCCCATCTCATCTGCGCGGGCCCATTCGAGGTTAAGAACTCAGGGCGGCCATCGGAAACGCCATAGGATTGAACGCGCGGCGCACTTTACGAATGTGTCTCTGGGGCTTGTTCGGAGAGCCTTGGTCGGGGGAGCTTCCGTAACCGTGGTGGCTCAAACAAGTTTTTCGTTTTTTTGTTTCACGCAGCCTTGACTCATGCGTGAGTGTCGCTCGGGCCCCCTATGCGCGGCACGGGCGGCGACTGGCTGGAGTTGCGTCGCAAGTTGTCGGGTTCAGATCTCGGCGGGGGGTCGAGCAGCAGCGGCCCGTCAGAATTCTTGTCTGGTTGGTCACTGTTCGGGCCCCCGACCGACGATGGCATGGGCGGCCCGCCCGAGCACGCCGTCGACGCCGCCGCCATTGCGGACGCCATAGTCGAGGTCCCGCTCGTGGATGCCATCGTCGAAGCCCCACCCGCTCAAGGCAGGCGCGGCCGTCCCCGTCGGAGAACCGCGAACACTGTGCTCGCAGATGTGATGACACACCACGGCGGCATGTTGGCGCCGTCAGAGTCTGGGGCGCAGCAGCTCGAGGGCCAGGTCGACCCCGTCGACGGCGGACCCGAGGACAGCATCGGCGACGCAGTTCTAGTCAATGCTAACCCGTTCGTGGCTTCAGACACAGAGCCCTTCAGACGCCTGGCGTTAGAGGTTGGCGACGCCATCGCCAACGACATAAGTTTAGACGGCATGTTGGGCCAGGCGCGCATGGAGGTCGGTGAGTATGAATTGAGGGAAAACAGCAATCCGCAAGGGCTTCGCCCCTTGCCGCCGGCCCCCTCTCTCGGAGAATGGGCCGTGGAAGAGCTAAGTCATGAGGCCTTGGCGCCGTCGTGAAGCAGCATCGAAACTCAATGCGAAGCCGATTCGCAATCAGCAAAACCAACTGATCACAAGAGGGTTACCACACCTGGCGATGGGTAGGACGTGTATGGTTTACGGGCTTGGTTACCACACCTTGCGATTAAAGGGCCGAGGGAGTTCTCGCAGTTTGGGTTGCCACGCCTTGCGATGGATGCGCGTGAAGGGTGGCACCGAATTTCAGAAATGTGGCAAATCCTTTGTGTTTTTGGACCCTGACTCCGCGGATCTGCGCAAGGGGTGGCGCCGAATTTCAGAAACGTGGCACGCCCCATGTGTTTTTGGACCCTGACCCCGCGGATCTGCGTGGGGGGTGGCACCGAAATTCAGAAATGTGGCAAATCACATGTGGTTTTTGACCTTGACCTCGCGGATCTGCGCGAGGGGCGGCGCCGAATTTCAGAAATGTGGCAAATCCCATGTGTTTTTGGACCCTGGCCCCGCGGATCTGCGCGAGGGGTGGCACCGAATTTCAGAAATGTTGCAAATCCCATATGTTTTTGGACCCTGACCCCGTGGATCTGCGCGAGGGGTGGCATCGAATTTCAAAAATGTTGCAAAACCCTTTTTGTTTTTGAGCCCTGGCCCCGCGGATCTGCGCGAGGGGTTGCACATAATTTTAGAAATGTGGAAAGTCTGTTGTGCTTTAGGGCCCTGGCCCCGCGGATCTTCGCGAGGGGTGGCACCGAATTTCAGAGACGTGGCAAATCCCTTGTGTTTTTGGACCATGACCCCGCGGATCTGCGCGAGGGGCGGCACCGAATTTCAGCAATGCGGCAAATCCCTCGTGTTTTTCGACCCTGGCCCCGCGGACCCGCGCGAGGGGTGTCGATTTCGAGCCCCCCCAGCAATTCAGACAGCGCGCCCAGGGGGCGCTAAAAAGCCGGTTTGCCCCCCCCCCCCCCCCCCTCGCGCGGTCAATCAATTAGTTACAGCAACCAGCAAAAAGTCAATTAGTTGCAGTAACCAGCAAGAAGCAGAACTGTAACACGGGAAACTACAAGCTACAACTGGCACAGGAAACTGCGAACCTCGCGCCTGCAGCCTGGCGGCCCCGCAAGGGGGCCGGCGGATTATGTCGGCCTCTGCGTCCGCAAACATGTTTGGTATATCTTCGAGCGCGTTTCAAAGTGTAGAAGAGCGAGCGGCTGCCGCTGCTGCGTTGTGCGATCGCCACTCCGTCGCGGGGTTAATGGGGAATGCGCGCGACACTTGCATTGCTGGGGGCGCCGCGGGCTTGGTCTTCACAGAGGCCGTTCGGCCAGATGAAACCCAGTTGCTTGCGAGGGGCGCCGCGGGGTCGAACGACGAGGGGAATATGTGCAGCGACTTGCCCGACGACGCTGACGAGAGGGCGAAACTGGTCAACGCCGAATGGAATTACAGCATGTTGTTTGTGAAGCGGGGCAGCAGCGGCCAACCTTCCTCATGCGTCAGCTTCTCATTCAGTCTCTGCCCCCCGGTTCAAGTGGTTTCGAATACAACTGGAGAGTGTTATTGCGCCGTGCTGCACCGGGCCCGCCTGGCCGACGCAGACCGCGTCGCTCAGAAGTTCGCCCGCCACCAGAGGAACACGACCACGGACGGAGACAGGGCGTTCATCGGAGCTGAGCGTCGCCGCTCATGCGTCTACCCCGCCATGCAATTGCCACATAAGCTACGCTGCGTCCATAGAGCGTCAAATTGCAAGAAGGACCGATTCAGGAAAAAGTGCCCAGAGAAATTGAGTTTCACGCCAACCTCGCCCATGTGATGCGCAGGGCCTACAACGGCAACGCGTTTCGGAGAGAGGTTAAGAAATTCATTGTTGCGCCTGGTCGGTTCGCTTGCCTGGCGGAGGGGGCCTGTTTGCCAGTGCATTTGAAACGTCTGGAGCACCGCCCCGACCTCGCGGCGCCGCCCCGCACCCGCAAGAACGCGCGGAGGCGGAGCGTCATATGGGCTACGATCAACGGCGGCATCGACGGCCCCAGGCTCATTCACGCTGCGAACTCCCCCAACGGATGCAGATCTGAAGAACAAGTTCGGCAATTTGTGCCCCGCGATTTCCTCGCGGCCATATGTCCGCGGGCACCCCGTTCGTTTCCTTGCCGCCAGTGGAATGGGTGCGAAGAGATAGTGGAGTATTTCATTTTCTTGTAGGACTTGGGAGTATTTGCCGACGCATGGGGCAAGCTGATTGCGGTGTATTATCCCTGCGAGAAGAAGGGCGCACAGCCGAGAGTTGACTTAGACGGCAATGGCGCGCTCCAAGCGGTCCTGGATTCGAACCCAGCAGGCACGAGCGTGCCGCATCTCACCGTCGCAGCGCAGGAAGAGTTGAAAAAGCTCGAACAGAAGAGCCACATGGGTACCGTCACGAAGCACTCAGTTATTTTTGGCCCAGATGAAGTCCTATCCACTGCCGTCGTCGTGCTGAGAACAATGAACTTGCACCGCGATTTCATCGGTGGGCTGATCTACTCTTGCGGTGACCATGAGAAGTTGAAGCAGAAAGCGTCAGCATCCCAGGCGTTGAAGGGCAACCGTGGCCGCACCTTCATGTATGAAGTTCGGGGGGCTTACGATGTGGAGTTGGAGACTCGTCTGATTGACAGCGCTTACTTTCTGAGGTCAGACTCCGCTCATTGGGGGAGCATCCAGCTGGGATGCAGGACTCCGAGGTTGTAGTGCACTGCGTTCCGCTTGCTATCTCAGGCCGTCTGCACGACAGTACTTATCAAGTTGGAGAAGACATGGTATCCGAATAATACGTTTGCTGTCATCCGCAGCGATGATGCCATGAAGGCGGCCCTCGACGAGAAGGATTGCTTGCTCGACTCCTGGTCGCAGTTCTGCAGGCGCCACAGGCACGGGGTCATCGCAGACGCGCGGCACGACTTGATGCATGTGGCTAGCTTGCTCCATGAGGGCACAGTGAAGCAGGAGTGGAGCCAAGGCGTCTTGCGATGCATCATCGCCTCACGATCGGTCAACGCGTGGGTTGCCAGCCTTTCCCACGTCAGCGTCGAATGGATCGGCCAAGGGTTCCGCAGGCTGGCGGGGGCCTTTGGACAGCTTCGGACACCCAGCTCAAGCAGCCCTGGAGCCGACCAGCCAGGCCAGCAACAAGCCCGCGCTGCTGGCGCCCCGAGCGCCCCGCGGAGGCGGAAGCTGCGGGCTGCCGACGTCTTCTTCAGTCGTGAGTGCGGGCAGGAAGGCAGCGCGCAGCCCAGCTTCCCGGGGGCGCGGGCGAATGTCCGCAGGCTGGGCGACGGCGACGTCGACGAACTCCAGCGGCGGGCGGACGAGGCCAACGCTGAGGTCAGCGAGGGGAGGGGGCCTTTTCCGATGGGTCGGCGCGAGATGCAGCGGGCCAGGGCCCGCGCCGACGCAGAGGCAGTTGCCGCGATGCACGTCCGCGCTCAGCTCGCCGATGAAAGAGTTCGCCAGCCTGCCCCCCTGCGCCGCGCCCCGGGGGCCCACGGGCGCACCCTCGCTGCCGTCGCTGCGGCTGCCCCGTCGGGCGCGTTGGCCGCCGGGCCGAACGCAGACGCCCTTGCAGTCGTCAAGCGCGCTCTGCGGACCTCTTCGGACTCGGGGCGGCGCGGGGAGAAGGCCCGAACGAGCTCCAAACCGCCCCCCCCCCCCCCCAACCAGGCGCGGATCCCCACCGACGTTTTCCTCGGCGTTGCTTACATTGGAACGTTGGTGCTTGTTGTTGTTCGGTTCGGTCTGCGCTCCGTGGGGGGGTCGGGGCAATCGTGTCATGGCGGGGGCGGCTTGCAGCTCGTTGGAGGTTGCCGAGCAGCAGGTGGTCGACTTCGCCGAGAGGGGCGGCCGCGCGGGCGCTCGGGGGCTGGCCCTGGCAGCGGGCCGCGCGGTGCCGCATGCCGCTGACGCCAGCTTATTCGTTGCCGACCCGAGGACCACGCAGTCCGAGGAAGGCGCCTCGAGTTTCTCGCGCGCCGAGTGGGCCGACGACTCCGTCTACCAGCGGGCGCGGCGACTTGTCGCGCCACGGGGCAGACCCGCCCAGCGCGCGCGTTGCGAGCTCTCTTGTATCGCTTTTGGCATGGGCTGTCCCGCGCCATCTTGCACAAGGACTGCGAGGTGTTCGGCGAGCCGCCTGTCCACAGGAGATGCTGGGAGGCTCGCCGTTGCATCTGCTGCCCTGGGCCGGCGTCGCCGGTAACATTGAAGGCGAACCTCGAGAATGCCACGCGGCGCTTGTACCGCCCTGGGGCTCTTCGGTCCAACGTTGATTCAGGGTTCATCGTGTGCTGTTTCATCGGCTTGGCTGTTCGGCACGATGGACATGGCGGCCCCGCTGCCGAGTGCGACGACGGCGCCCTCTACGCGTTCATGCACGTCGGCTTCCACAGCTGGAGCCCGTTCGAGCCCTTCTACGCCCCCATGCGGACGCCAGGGTGCGTCGTCGACTTGGACGGCGACCAGAAGCTCAGGGAACGCTTGGTTGAGGTGGAGGCGTTGCCTAGGAGTCTTGATGCATGGGCGTTGCGTGAGCGGCAAAGACTGCGCACGCCGTTCCAGCCTGTCATCGATGCACGGGTGGTCCGATACCAATAATATTAGAGTGCTAATAATGAAGACCATTAGAAGGAGAAGACAAACAATAATAAGAAAACTAATGCTCTTAACATGAATACTGCTAATGGAAATAAGAATGGCAATACTAGTAGTAGTAGTAGTAGTAAGTGGTAATAAGTAGTAGTAGTAGTAGTAGTAGTAGTAGTAGGAGCAGCAGCAGTCGTAGTAGTAGTAGTAGTAGTAGTAGTAGCAGCAGTAGTAGTAGTAGTAGTAGTAGTAAGTCGTAGTAGGAGTAGTAGTAGTAGTAGTAGTAGTAGTAGTAGTAGTAGTTGTAGTGGTAGTAGTAGTAGTAGTAGTAGTAGTAATAGTAGTGGTAGTAGTAGTAGTAGTAGTAGTAGTCGTCGTAGTAGTAGTAGTAGTAGTAGGTCGTAGGTCGTAGGTCGTGGGTCGTTGGTAGTAGTCGTATAGTAGTAGTAGTAGTAGTATAGTTTTAGTAGTAGTTAGTTAGGTAATTATAAGAGTCGTAGTATTAGTTGTTAGTAGTAGTAGTAGTAGTAGTAGTAGTAGTAGTTGTAGTAATACTAATAGTAGTGGTAGTGGTTGTAGTAGTAGTCGTAGTTGTAGTTTAATAATAGTAGTAGTAGTAGTAGCAGTAGTGGTAGCAGTGTGGTAAGTAGTAAGTTGTACGTAGTAAGTAGTGAGTAGTAGTAAGTTGTAGTAGGTAGTAGTAGTGTAGTAGTTAGTAGTAGTAGGTAGTAGTAGTTAAGTAGCAGTAGTAGTAGTAGTAGTAAGTAGTAGTAGTAGTAGTAGTAGTAGCAGTAGTAGTAGTAGTAGTAGTCGTATTTGTGGTGGTAGTAGTAGTAGTAGTAATAATCACAAGTAGTCAGTAGCGAGTAGTCAGTAGTCAGTAGTAAGTAGGAGTAGTAGGAGTAGTCGTAGTAGTAGTAGGAATAGTAGTAGTAGTAGTAGTAGTAGTAGTAGTAGTAGTAGTAGTAGTAGTAGTAGTAGTAGTAGTAGTAGTAGTAGTAGTAGCAGTAGTAGTAGTAGTAAAGTAGTAGTTGTAGTTAGTAGTAGTAGTAGTAATGCAGTTAGAGTGGTGGTAGTGGTGTGGTAGTGGTAGTGGTAGTTGGTGTACTGGCAGGAATAGATAGTAGTAGTTGTAGTTATTTATAGTCTAGTTAGTAAGTAGTAGTAGTAGTAGTAGTTGTCGTAAGCAGTCGTTAGTAGTAGTTAGTAGGATATGTTGTAGTAGTAGTAGTAGTAGTGTAGTAGTAGTAGTTAGTAGTAGGTCTTGCGGTAGTAGTTGTAGGTATGTGTAGTAGTAGTAGTTAGTAGTAGTAGTAGTAGTCGTGTAGTAGTAGTAGTTGCTTGTAGTATTTCTATGTAGTAGTTGTAGTAGTTTTAGTAGATAGTAGTAGTCGTCGTAGCAGTAGTAGTAGTAGTATTAACACTCGTAGAACTAACACTAATAATATGAAGAAGAATGATCTATCTTAAGTATAACTAAATATGAAGTGGAGGGTGGCATACGAGTTTAGAGGACTGGGAAGGATGGTGGTGGAGGAGGAGGAGGAGAGAGGAGGAGGAGGTGGAGGAGCCTGGAGCAGGAAGAGGAGGAGGAGGTGGAGGAGGAGGATGGAGGAACTGGATTTGAGGAGGAGGATGAGGTGGAGGAGGAGGAGGAGGAGGTGGAGGAGGAGGGGAGGAGGACAACGGAGGGGTGGAGGAGGAGGAGGAGGAGGAGGAGGAGGAGGGAGGAGGAAGAGGAGGCGGTGGCGGTGAGGCGGAGGCGGAGGTGGAGGAGGAAGAGGAGGGAGGCGGAGGCGGGGGAGGCGGAGGCGGGGAAGGCGGGGAGGCGGAGGTGGAGGCGGAGGAGGAGAGGAAGAGGAGGAGGAGGAGGAGGAAGAGGAGGAGGAAGAGGAGGAGGGAAAAGAGGGGGAAAAAGACGAGGAAGAAAAGGAGGAGAAAGAAGAATAATAAGAAGACGAAGAAAACGAAGAAGACGAAAAAGACGAATAATAATAATACTATTACTAATAAGACTAAGAATACTAATAGTAATAAGAAGGCGAATAAGACGAATAAGACGAAGAAGACGAATACGAAGAGGAATCGGACTAATAACAATAATAAGAGTAAGAATAGCCAGAAGAAGAAACAATAATATTAATACTAACAATAATAATACTACACATGAAATCAATCATATTATGAGTATTGGGAAGGAGAATAATAATAGTGGTAATAAGAATAATAATACTAGTAGTATTAGTAGTAGTAGTAGTAGTAGTAGTAGTAGTAGTAGTAGTAGTAATATTGATAATAATAACAATAATACTAATAATAATAATAGTATTAATAATATTAATAATATGAATACTAATAATAATGGTAATAATAACACACATATTACTAATAATAATAATGATGATGATGATAATAATAATGATGATAATAATAATAATAATGCTGATAATAATGATAATAAGAATAATTATACTAATAATAATAATAATAATAATAAGTAATAAAAATAATAATACTAATAAGAATAATAAGAATAATAATAATCAGACGAATAAGAATACTAATCATACTACCAAGAAGAAGACTCAGAAGAAGAAGAGGAAAAGGAGGAGGAGGAGGAGGCAAGGAGGAGGACGAGAAGCAGGAGAAGGAGGAAGAAAAGGAGGAGGAGGAGAAGGAGGAGGAGCAGCAGCAGCAGGATGAGGAGGAGGAGGAGCAGCAACAGCAGCAGGAGGAGGAGGAGGAGGAGGAAGGAGGAGGAGGGAGGAGGAGCAGGAGGAGCAGGAGGAGGGAGGATGATGGAAGAAATGGAAGGAGGAAGGGTGGGCGGGGTGGAGAGAGGAGGGAGGAGGGAAGAAGGTGGAGGAGGAGCAGGAGGAGGAGGAGGTGGGGAGGGGTGAGGGGGAGGGGGAGGTGGAGGTGGGAGGAGTAGTGGAGGAGGAGGGAGGTGGAGGTGGTGGAGGAGGAGGAGGAGGAGGAGGAGGGAGGAGGAAAAGGAGGGATCTCCCTTGGAGGAGTTCCTCGAGATCGATAGGTTCACGCAGGCGCATCGGGCCGCGCTGCTTTGACGCATGCTGGATTGGAACGTTACAGGTCGCGCGGGCTGCTCTCCCACTTCCAGGCCACTTCACCAGCCAAGACTACAGGCCTCCAATAGCCTTAAGCCTAATCTTTCCTTTCTCTGCACCTCCGTCCTCCTCTGTCATCGTCCTCGCCTACTCCCCTCCTCCAGAGACACATCCATCCAGGCCCACCTCTCATCCTTTCATCTCCTCCTCCTCCTCCTCCTCCTCCTCCTCCTCCTCCTTCCCCTCCTCCTCCTCCTCCTCCTCCTCCTCCTCCTCCTCCTTTTCCTCCTCCTCCCCGTTCCTCCTCCTTTTCCTCCTCTGTTCGGCGCCCGAGCGATGGCCAGGCGAGAGGCCCGAGCCTCGGGACGCCCCGCCCTCGCCGCCGCCCCGCCCCCTCTCGGGCGGAGGGCCCGGCGGAGGGGCCCGGCGGCTTTGCCCGCGGAGGCCCGAGGCCCCCGCCAGGAGCCCTCCCTCCCCAAGGGCTCCCACGAGGGCGCGAAGTTATTCGCGTTTCGCGGTCCTCGTTCCTTCTCCCCTCCTCCTCGTCCTCCTTTTCTGCCTTTGGGGGGGGGCGGCGCGAGAGCGCGAAGTTATTGGCGCTTCGCGGAGCGCGAAGCGCGAAGTTGGGGGCATAAACATAAGAACTCGGAGGCCCGCGCGGATTTCTCGGATCGACGCTGGGGCCCCCCGGCGGCGCCTCCGGCGCCGCCCCTGGCGCGCTCCGCGCGCCAGGGAGGGGGGTCCAGCGCCGAGCCGAGAAATCCGCGCGGACCTCCGAGTTTGTATGTTAATGCCACTGTTTGTTCCCTGGAGATGAGGAGGGGGGGTGCGGGGGCGAAAATCACAACCACCACGACAACCCTGCGCCCCGTGGCCACACTGCTGGCGCCCCGATCCTCGTCGCGCGCCCAGCGGTTGGGGCCACGGGCGGCCACGCTCCCGAAGGCCGAGCCCACGATGAGTGGAGCAGTGCGCGCGCAGAACGAAAATGCTGCGCGCGAGAGGAACGGGTTTTCCCAGCAATCGCGTTCGCCACGCCCGTCACCAATGTCTCGCATCGCTCGTCACCATTCTCGGTGCCCTGGCCGTCAGATTCGCTGGCGGCCTCCGCGCTGTCACGCAGCGCGTCGTCCACGCGTGTGCCAACTGCTCCGCACGCCTCCGGCGGACCGTCTCCAGGACGGGGCCGGGGGGGGCCGCGCGCTCGCAGGCCCTCCCGACAAGGCTCCCTAGAAGTGGCGCCGCGGAGCGCAGCGCAGGCGCCGCGCCCCAGTGCCCTCCCCCCTCCTCCCCTCGCCCCCCCTCTGGGTTTAAGTCGGGTCTGTCCTTCTACCGGAGGACTATTCAAAAATAGCCAAAACCCAAAAAGGATAGCCAGGGGGGCTGTTCTGGGAGCCTTTTGTGACCACTTTAGGGTATTTTTGGATTCTTTTCACCTAACAGCAAAGACTGATAGGTTTCTAGTGCCATAGTCGGCCGAGCCGCTAGGTTGTGTTCCCCCCGCAAATCGCCCCAAAGTGTCCCCAAAGTGTCCGAAATCGCTTTTGGTGTCGTTTTTGTGGTCTTAGGAAAAAGTGTCGAAAATCGGTTGGCCTTTGGGCGAAAAGCGCACTTTATGATTTTATATGTTGTGCTGTGTTGCCGTGGTGATTGGTTCGCCGCCACCAGAGTCCGCGGACGCCTTTGCTGGCGCCAACCCAGCAGCATTTCGCAACTCCAATGCTCAACGCCATCCATGTTTGAACGTATAGATCGGAATGTGCATCGGCCGAGCGCGCGCGTTGTCCATTACCACGCGCTCGCGTGCCATTCAACGTGCACGCCCCGAATGTCCGATATCAGCCCTCTTCGTCTTCGATCGTGCATCTGAGGGAGTATATATTCCGTGCCCGCCGCGAGTGTTTTACGTAGCCCTTACTAATACAAGGAAGGGATGGAAAAAAGGGCGAAGCGAGATACATAACATTACTGAAGCGAGAACGGAAAGGAGGCGGGATGGATGCAGAAAGGAGGGAATCTATGGATAAATCACAACACATAGTAGCAAGAGAAAAAAAAAAAAGGGATAACAACAAAAAAGGACACCAGAGTAATAGCACATTCCGACACACAGGACATGCAACGAGAACGTAACAGCACCAGAAAACAACACGAGGAACAAACATAAAAAGACAAGGGCATACCAACATACAACATGCCAGAGGGAAGTAAGCAAACAACACATTCTCCATCATAAAAAACATTTCGGCCCAAACCTGATCCCACCACCACCCACTGACCAGCCTGCACTGTCATGGCCGACCCTGGGGCACCTTACCGCGATGAGGGTCGACGAATCAGGCTCGAGGCTCTCGAGCGCGGTCGCATCACTGCTCGGGAGAATAAGAGGGCCAGGCGATCAGAGGAGTTGGCGTTGCTGCCCCAGGGTCTCAAGATTTCCAGCCATGACGTCCGTCTGATTCACAGTCCAAAGATGGTTGGTGTATCACATCCTCTTGTGCTGAAGATTGACGAGGCGTTGTCTATTGTGCTGGCGCCTGGTGTTCGATCTCAAGATGCCCCAGTATATGCTCGTAAGTTCTTGTTGGGCGAAGGAGTTCTTTCAACAAAAAGCTTGGAATGTGAGGCCTCCGACTGCGGCCTGAACCCGAAGACGTACAAATCCAACGTGCAGAGGTTGTCGGCTCTAGCATGGTGCGTGGACCGTTATGCGAGACGAGCTGTGGCGGTCATGGCCAGCAAGCACAAATCGAGAGGGTTGCGGCTGGTGCAGTGCATCGAATCGACCATGTACGATGAGACACCTATGGACATCAGAGCCCCTCAGGCCCAGAGGAGTAGCCGCTCTGTTTCCGACGGTGAGTTGATCGTATCACTTCCTCTGTCATCAGCGCTCGGTGAGCCCTCCGACAAAGTGACAACAAAGTTGTTCCAGACCCGAACAAGTTGGGCATACCTCTTCGCCACTGGTGAGACGGGCGACCCCAGCACGCAGTACTTCGTCATCAAAGGATCGCGCTGCAATGGCCTGCAAGCGTTGAGGAGCGCAGAGGCCGTCAACATCTTCCGCGCACTGCTCGACGCAGAGTCGGCCACGCTCTTGGACACCACCTTCGAGCATGCTACCAGGATCGCTGCAGTTGACGGGCATCCATCTAATATGGCAGCTGAACGGTCGCTTAGTTGATGCGGTGTCCATCTAATATGGCAGCTGAACGGTTTTATTTGCGATGTAGGGGTCGTCCATGGTCGACCCTCGTGTTGATATGCGAAGTGCACATTGTGCACAATATTCAGAAGAGGTCAATGTTGCTGGCTGAGGAAGTTGTGAAAGGAGTCATCCACATAGCACTGGGTTTTTGCACAGCTGGGGTCATGAGCGATTTTCGAGCATGCTTGCGACATGTGATCAGAGAGAAGTTGCGCATCCTGAGAGGACGTCCTTCGGCGGAGACTCTAGCATACCGCCGAGCTGCGATTCGGTCGTTCGTGCCTGGAGGAGGCAACGAATCAGTTCGCCGAGCTCTTCTCCACATCCTCCCCAACGGGGACTGGACGAACGTCGATCACGTCGAGGTGTGGATCGACGGCGAAGGGGACATCGATGCAGAGTGCGTGGGCCAGCGGGTTGTCGATGGCATGTTGTCGGCTCTGTGTCATCGCCGCCCCCGCGTGTGGAAGAGGATCAAGTGGCTCGGCAAAGAAGAGGCCTTATGCGACGTTGGCCTGTTAGAGGTTTGCCACGGGCTGCTCATCCCGACTTACCGCCTTTGGGCTCGACGGCGAGGTCGCAGAGTTGGGGAGGAGGCCGACGCCAACGCCGCTGGAGACCAGAACGCCCAGGCGACCAAGAATGCGAAGCACATTGACGAAGGCTTGACGTTCTTGGCTCTATCTCGGCCGTCCCCTCTTACCAGAATCATCATCGTGCGCAACGTGATCGCCCCGTTGCAGCTGAATTTGAGGAAGCAGCTGCATATGTCATCACGCGCCTGGCTCAAGAAACAACATGCCATCGTTGCAAGAGCCGCCGCGGCGGCCGACGGGCGTGCTCCCAGGGAGAAGCGGGACTACCGCATTCTCGTCGCTGCCCGTGGTGCGTTGGAAGGCAGAACGTTGATGCAGTTGAGGGGCCTGTTGTTCATGCCAGCCTTATGGATGTTGATTCACGAGCCCGGCGTGACGAATAGGACGAGAGCACTCGCATTTCGGCAGATCTCCAAGGCTGGGGCGGGACTGGAGAAATCCATGGTGAGACCTCATAGCACGTGCCCTTGGAAGTTGTTCATGTTGATTGACCAGCCTGACATGGCGGCCATCATTGCCTCCGATGCGACATGCTTGTTGGATCCTTGGTCGAAGCATATGCTGGATAGCGGCGATCCCGAATCCGATGAGTTCAGGCATCGACTTGTGCTTCATGCCGAGATGGCCGAGACAAACATTAGCCCGTGCGAGGGTGGTCATGCTCATGTACATCGCTATGTGAAGTCGCGGGTCCAGACGTGCCCAATCGACATGCCTCAGCTCAGCGCCCAGTGGTGCGGATACGACGTCAGGAGCTCCAGCGTCGTCGGCGCTGGGGCGGGCGGGCGCGCTGACGAACGACGCGATGAAGGCGCAGGGCGTCACGGCGGCGACGACCAGCATGACATCGACGAGGGCGATGACAACATGAAGAGGGGAGGTGGAGGTGCTTGGCGAGCGTATTTACGAATTACTCGTCGCAACGACCTCCGAGAAGCTGCTGTGGCGTACAATGCTCTTTTTGGTGTGTTGTTGTGTTTTTGTGTTTTCTTTTGTTTCTTTTTTTTTTTTTTTTTTTTTTTTTTTTGTGTTCTTGTTGTGTTGTGTTTTTTTTTTTTAGATTTTTTTTTTTTTTTTTTTTTTTTTTGTTTTTGTTTGTTTTTTTTTGTGTGTTTTTGTTGTGTGGTTTTTTTGTTTGGTTGTTTTTTTTGTTTTTTTTTCACACGCAGATTCTGAGTTGTGGGGCAGATGCTTTTGAGAAGGTCAGGAGGCAACGCAGAATCAAGGCACTCAGGTGGGAACCAACTTTGGCCCGACCACTCGGCAGGTCGCCCAGCATGAGAGGTCGAGGCAGCGACGCTTCGTGCAGAGCTCATTGGTCAGGGCGGATGTCGACAAAGCCGAGGCGCTAGATGCGCTCATGGCTGAGAGCGTTGCTTTGGGCAGATCTGCAGAGAGGACTTGCGCCCTTGCCAGGAGCTTCGACATGGCGGTGGCTCGCTTGCACCGAGAGGAGGAAGCTGCGAATGAGAAGGCAGTGGACTCATACGGCATAGACAACACTACACGGGTCATTGCCAAGATCACCAGCGAGGCCCCAAGTATGAAAGCTATGCAGCAGCACTTCTTCGCGACGCCCTTGCATCCAAACTTGGACGCTGTGGTCCTGACGAGATCTTCAACAGCCTCCAGAGCCGTGGACTTGCTGAAATGGTCGGGTTCAGTGTCGCAGCATCGGCAGAATATCATGCAAGCAGCTGGTCAGACTTGGGACCACATGAGCCGCTTGGTTGCAGCTTCGCCAGAGGATGCGGCGCAGTTCACCAGCGCAGATGATGATGATGATGTGTTGAAGCTCTCGGCCTGCTACAAAGCTGGGATTTGCATATGCTGTCGGTCTGGTCGGGAGCTGCATGGGTTCAGGAACGCCGTGTTGAGAGTCATGAAGGAGGTATTTCATCGCAGTCGCCCCGATGATCGGCAGCTTCTTGTGGACGATCGTGTGTTCTTGGTTTTCAAGTCTCGTCCTCGTGGAGTTGCTGATGCCGATGCCGTTGCGGAGCTCTGGGGGCTCGCGCCTCGCTATTTTCATATATCGAGCATGTCGTTCAGCCCGTACTTGCCAGAGTTGCAGGAGTGCTTCGAGCGCAACGATGACGACTTCTACGAGTCTGGGGCAGTTCACGGGGAGCTGCCATTGAAGGCTCCAGGAGTGCACAAGTGTTGTAAGTCAACCTCCCCAAACCTCGTCTACCCCACCAACCCTACCCTGCTATCCTCGTAGTAGTTCAACCTCCCTACCTCCTCTACCTTGCCCTGTCCAACCCTACCATGCCTCCCCTGCCCTATATTACTGGCAACCCCACCCCCCAACCCTTCCTCTCTTACCCGAGTGCGCCCATGTATGGGACAACGTATGCCATTGGCCACCCTACCTACTTCCTCTACGCTACCTGACTCTACTCTGCTTTGCTCGGCTCGACACGCTGCTGCGACGTGTTCGGGACATAGTTGGAGCCATCTGGGGCTGGGGGGGCCTCCTGGGCCCATTCTCTGAAACCTAGGGCCCCCCAGAGAGCCCCGATCAGATCCAAGAGGGCAGCGAAGATGGGTCACAGTGGACCCCGCGGGGGCCGCAAAATCGGCGTCGCGGTTTCTGGGAGCCGCGACGCCGCCAAGTCGTGACTTTCACAACCCCGTCCCGTTTCTGGGGGGAAGCGCGTTCACGTTCGGCATGCGCCTTCCTCCCAGGCCTGCGGCGAGTGGGTGGACATGTACGGCGCCCTGCTCACCCTGGACAAGGGCGTCGACTGGGCGCTCGAGTTTCGGAAGCTGCTGATTCATGCGCGAGGTGTTATTTGCTGTCGCCCGTGCATCGTCTTGACCGATGAGTTGCAGCCTGGAGTTGCGCATGCAGTTTGGCCTCTAGCGAAGCGCAGGGGCGGAGGCGGAGGCGGAGGCAGGGGGCGAGGAGGGCCTGGCCCTGCAAGAGGAGCTGGCCGAGCGCGAGGCGGACGGGGCCGAGGCAGGGGCAGGGGCAGAGCTGCTGCCGATCCCTTGCCCCTCGAGGACGCCGCTGCCGCGGCGCTCGACGGCGACGCGGCGGGGGGCGACTCCGCCGAGGCCGAGGCGGGCGAGGTGGGCGGCGACTCCTCAGATGCCGAGGCGGACGAGGCCGAGGCTGGGGAGTCTGGGGACGACGAGCAGGAGCCGCGCGAGGCGTCGGAGGAGGGCGACCCCGTGGGTGCCGCTCTGGACCGAGGGTTCCGAACCTAAACCCCATTGCACTCCAAGCTCGCTTGGGCGACGCGGAGGGGGGGGTGGAGAGGGGCACAGGGAGGAGGCCGAGGAAGAAGGATACGCATGGAGACGATCAATGAGAGGGGGCACGGATGTCGAGGAACGAGGGAACACAGAGGAGAGGAGGGGGATTGCATTCAGGAGGCGGGGGGGGGAGCTCGACCCCCATGGTGATTGCCCTTCTCCTGGTTTACCGTCTCTTCCATATCTCCTTGTCCTTCCTTTTCCCTCCCTTCTCCCGTCGCCTCTGCTCCTCGTCATCTTCGTGCTCCCCCATCGCCCCTCTCGCCCTCGCCTCGCCGTTCCATGCCCTCCCGTATTCGTCCTTCTCCTCTTCCTCCCTCCGCTCCTATCCATCCCCCCCTCGTGCTCGGCCACCCCGCTAGGAGCTGCTCATGGGCGCGGCCGACTGCGACGGCGACGGCGGGGAGGACGTCGGCGGCCAGGAGGTCGGCGCCGAGGGCGCTGAGGAGTTCGCGTTCGGCGACGGCGTCGAGGACATCTTCGGCGACGAGGCGACAGTCGGCGGCGGCGAGGGGCCGTCAGGCGCTGGCGACGGGGCAGATTCGGGGGCCGCGTCCTCGTCGGGCGGGCCGCCGCTGCCGCCGCCAGCTGCCCCTCCGCCCCCGCCGCCGGCCCTGCCGCACGAGGGCGGCGAGCCCTTGGAATGCGTGCTAATGTTGCCGAACGGAGCAAAAATCACACATTATAGGAATCGTAGGTATGAGGTCACGTGTTCTAACATTGCGTCACACGGTAAATGTAGGAAGAGTTCCACCTCCTCCCATTGGAAGCGAGGGCCGAATATACACCAAGGCCGTCCTCTAGGATTTCTGCACGCATGGGCCGTGCACGGGTGCGACGAGCCCAGCAAAATTCAACATTTAGAGTTTCAGCCGAGCCTTGCACAGAGAGAAGCGTGCAGGAGGATCTTGGAGGAAACCGATTCCGACGCTTCCCGCGCCGCGCTTTGCTGCGAGACGGCGGCTTCTGTTTCCGGTTTTGTTCTGCTTTGCCACTACCCCTTTCTTTCCTCCTCTTTTTATTTTGCTTATCTCCTATTTTTTCCTCCTTCTTTTTGGCTCATGGAAGGTGAGCCGCCCGAGCCTTGAGCCTTCTTTTTTTCTTTTTTGTTTTTTTCTTGTTTCTTTTTGGTCTTTCTTTGGGTTCGTTTTTATTCAGCGCTGTTTGTGTGTGGAGCGGGCCTGTTATGTTTTTTGGGTTTCTGTTTCTGTTTGTGTGTTTTTTGTTTTCTTTGTTTTTTTGTGGGTATGTTTTTTGAAGACGGACCGACTCGGCGGTTGATATCTGTTCCCCCGCGATTGCGCACGCCGCGCGCCACGCACGTTGCGCGCGGAGAGTGCTAGATGAGACGTGGGCCGTCACGGGCCGTCCCCCTTCCTGTCCTCCCCCCATCTTCTTCGTGCGTCTCATCGTTTCCATCGGCCCTCCCACTCGAGCTCGCAGCGGCGCGCTTCCGATCCATTTGCACGGGCCCGCGCCCGCTCGCAGCCGAGCGATTGCTGCCCTTGCAAGGCACGGCGCAGCGCGAGTGAGAGGGCTGAGGCGCTGGCCCGCGCAACGGGATCGGGAGCGCGCAACTCTCGAGCCCAAGGGGGGATGGCGGAAGAACCCCGAGGACATCGCACCGATGGCATGCGATGCAGGGTGGAGGAGTGGAGGAGAGGGTCGGATGGCGGCAGAGGGTTGGGAATCAGATTGTTGGTGACTTCTGGAACGCTCTGGTGCTCAGACCAATCAGGTGCCATCTTCGCGTGGGGCCGCCCACATCTTGCCGTGGCGCTGTTGCTCTCGTGCCTGATCCCTGGTGCCCATCTCGTTCCGTGACTCCTTCCCGATGCCCGCGCAGTCTCACCCAGCGAGGTTGGGAGTGTGCGAGGGGTGAAGAGACGCCTCGATCGGGCGCGGAGTTGCCTGGTCTGCCCCTGCCCGAATGTGTTTCCGGATGCGTTTTTGTTTTGCTACGTGCGAGCCCCGTGTAAGAATTGAAGGTTGGTCGTTCATTTGCGACGGGCTGCCGCTCATCAAATTAATACGTAGTGTGGCCCCAGCCCATACGGTCAGCATGCGTTTGCCAAAACTTGAGTTGGTCGGCTAAGGCTGAACACGCACCGTCCTCCAACCCCAGTTCCCCCCCTCCCCGCCTTCCTACATCGCTTCGCCCACCCCTCTCCTGCCCTCCTGCCCCCTTCCTCACCAACGCCCTCCCTCCACTGACTTCTGTTTCATGTCCTAGATTGCTGGCCCAAGATGCCGAAGCGATCTCGGGAGCGCCAGCGCCGTCGCCCCACGACCCCAGACACGAGCTCCGATGAGAGCCGCGCCGCCATGTTGCACACCTTCAGGGTTCCATGGGTTGTCTAAGGAGTTCAACGGTGCCGCGTTTTTTTGCGCACCCGCCGCACTGTTCGAGAGATTGGCGTCCGAGAAGAACGCTGAAGAAATACGAGCACAAAACAAAGAAAATACAGCAACACACAAGCCGTGGGGTATATGTGTAGCCTAGGGGGCCTCGCCATGTGCACGAATAAAGCCGCTCCGAGGTTTATCACTATGCTAAGGGTTTGCGTGCCCTGGCCAACACGTGCCGCGCTGTGCGGGACAGCAGTGTCGACGTGCTGGTCTGGCGCAATCTCAGGGCCAGGGACAAGGATGCCGCGGAAGAACCGATGTGCCCCATAGCGGGACCATTCGCCCCCCACCCACCCTCCCTTCCCACCCGCACCCTGAAAACACAACTGTTTCCCGAAAGGGCCTTGAACGGCCCAGCATTCGCCTCTGAATGGGGGTTCCCCGCAGGATCTTGCCACCATCTGCGAGGACAAAGCCTTTTACGGCCAGTACACCTACTATTGGTTGCAGTCCTTGGGGTACATCGTGGACCCGTGGATCTATTGAGGACAATATGGGCACATTCCTAAAACACGCCTCTCCTGTATGAAGCTTAACTAATCTAGTGGCACGACGGCCCAGTCGCAAACCACGAATTCTTTAGTTGCGTATAGCGTGTATGACAAGTTGCGGCGGCATGGGCTGCGCAATAATTCTACGCGCACTGTGTGCCGCAAGTGACCCCATGATGTTACTCATTGGTGTAATGTTTAATGTTTCTATGAGGGGTGTCCCTAAGCACGCTCTCAAACCCCACCCCACCCCCCCTCCCCACCCCCCACGCCCAGCCCCGCCCCACCCACCCACCCGCCCCTAGCCCCCAGGAGCCCGCGCGCCACCCCCAGAGACCTTGAAGCGCTGTGCGCAGGGCGCCCAGGCGCGCCGCGAAACGCGGCGACTGCGCGAGCGCCTGCGTTGTCTCCCGAAAGCGCGCCCCCTCCAAGCGCTCCCAGAATTGCGCCCCTTGTGTTTCCACCCGCCCAGATGAAGCCACGGAGGCACCTGCAAGCGATGCGCCGCCCGCGTGGGGCCTCGTGCGCACCGCTGCTCGTGGCCGCGCCCTTCCTACAAGCCGATGGTACGGCGGGCGTGTGCTCTTGATGCTGCGGGCTGCTGCGCATTCTGCAGCGTTCTGGCGCCCTGTGGTTGCCTCGTGGTGATCGGCGGCTGCGCGGCGTTCGTGGTCACCGAATTCTGTCGGGCATGTCCCCAGCGACGCGCGCTGGCACTGGGCCACGCGCGGATGCATAGCGGAGCAATGTTTCCAAGAGGAGGGGGGGGGCCCAAAGCGCGCGCAAGGCCGCGCGGGGAGGTCAGGTTTGACCGCGATCACACAGGCGCCGCATTGGCTTGGACACTGGATTGGCCCGTTGCTGTGGCCGACTTGATTTTCGCAATAGCACGCGTGCTTGCGCCGCCGAGATAATGACATGCACACCTCGGGCTGCAAACCCGCGCGCGCCCGAGCGGCTGCGGAGCGGGCGGCGCGCGCCGCGCGCGCGGTGAGCGCTGCACTGCTAGCGCGCGGAAAAGCAGTGCGTCGGTTTGGGCAGCTAGCAGATAGCATGGAAGCGCAGCGCTGGCCGAGCGGATTCCCCCTGGCCCGCGCGCGCGGGTCGTCGGCTGCGCGCGGGGGGCCCGCGCGCGACGCGACGCGCGCGCGGGCAGTTAACCCCGCTGGCAGTATTAGAGATTCGCCATGCTGGCCTGGAAGCGAAAGCTGACCCATAGAGGCGGCCAGTTTAAACTCCCAAGGTAATCGCGCAAGCGTTGCGCCTGTTCCAGCGTCGGGGATGGTGCAGGTTGGTCTCTGAACTTCAATGTGCGTGCCAATGCGCCTTCGAAGACAGCCGAGCGACGCCTGCTGGCGAAGCGCATCGCCCGCGCGCAGGGGGTGGGGGGGCCGCTCCGATGCCCGCAATAATGACGCAGCAGCGTTGGCCAACTGGCGCTTGCTGGAGCCGAGGCCGTCGGCCGCGCGACCCGCGGGGTGGGCCAGGATCGCCGCTCGCCCGCCGATGCCCCGTCGCCGCGGGCGCCGCCGCGCGGCCCAGGCCGATGGCCGCGCGGCGCGCTCGTCAGCGGCAACGGGTTAAATCCGCACGCTTCCGCGGGGCAAGGCGTGACGCGCGCGGGCTTCAAGGCTGCGGCGCTCTGGGCAACGGCGCGGCGCGCGAGGTCACGGGCCGAGGGGCGGCGTCAGATGCGGGGCAGGGGCGCCCCAGGAGGTTGCGTTGGTCTGGGGGCGGGCGCGCGGCTGGCGGAGTCGACCGCGCCTGGCCGACGCGCTTCAGCGTCGGCGCGCCGCGCTCGGAACGTCGCCGCCGTTGAACAAGCGGTCGGCCATTCGGCGCCGACGCGGGCGCCTCTCCGCCGACGGCTGGGGCGGGGCTGCGCCTGCGGCGTAGTCGGGGTGTCTCGTCGGCAGCGCGGCGGGCCAGTGCGCGCGGCGCGTCCTGTTGCGGGGTCGCGCGGGCGGGCTCGCGCCCTCGGCTGTCGCTCGGGCGCGGCGCCCGCGCGCGTTCGCGCGCGCTCGCGCGCGCTGGCGCATGCGGGAGGCAATCGCACAGCCGCCGTGCAGCGGCGACTTCGCCGCGAGACCGCGAAGGGGCGCGCGCCGCCATCCGCGGCGGTCGCCCGCGGAGCCGCGCGAACTCCAGGCAGCGCGAGACTTACCGCCAGCGAAGCCGCGCGAACGTTCGACCGCGCGGGACTTCGAGATCGGAAAGTCCCACGTAGCCAACATGGAGCTTTCAATTTTTGATACTTTTTTGATACTTTTTTGATACTTTTTTCCCCAAAACAACATGTGACTTTCAATTTTTGATACTTTTGATACTTTTGGTGTGTTTGGCGAAATTCGGCGAAAGTTCCGCGTCGACCCGCCGCATCTTCACTTGTCACTCTGACAGTCTCGGCGCACCCCACCACCCGCGTCACTCGGTGCGTTGCGCGGCGCCCCGCGCGGGGCGCGCCTGCGCGCTGTGCCTCTGCCACCCCCAAGGGCATCACGCGCGGTAGGATGCGCAGCTCTCGCAACCGCACCCCCCCCCCCCCCTTCCACCCCCCTCCCCCCCCCCCCCACCCTCCCCCCCCCTTCCACCCCCGCACGCCGCCGACCGTCGAATCCCCCCCACCATTCCAGTCGCCGCCAGCTGCAATCTACCACCCCGCCCCCCCCTTCCCAACCCCAACCTCACCCGCTCCCAACGGCAATCTATCCCCCCCCCCCCCCCCCTTCGCAAGCGGCGTTGGACCACCGACTCGGGCTTGCGACTTGGGCGGCGCGCTGCCCCGTGGCCGACCCAGGCTGGCCAACCAAATCGACGGGTCCAGCCGCCGTTGCCGCGCATGGCTTGCGGAGTGCAGCGCGCAGCGCTCTCGGCGAGGCAACGCGCGCTCAAATTTTCGCGGCCCACAGGGCGCGCGCGACGCCCGACCATTTTTTCGCGCCAGTGGGGAAAACAATGGGGCTGCCGCGCTTGAGTGTGGCACTGCGATCTGGCCCTGGGGGTCGCTTCGGCGTCGCCGCTGCGTCGCTTGCTATCGGCGCGCGTTTGCAGGTCGGGCGCAATCCGCCCAGCCGACGCGCCCGCCCGCGCGCGCCCGCTCGTCGCCGCCAACGGCCGCGCGGAGATCCATCGCGCGCGCGCGGCCGCCCCGTTCGTCCTCCGCGGCGCCGAGGACGGCCAGCGGTCGACCATCTCGCCGCTGGCGGCCGCCCGCCATCCAGGCCCCAGCGGGCAGGAATCGCAATCGCGATGCCGACTGGGCGATGCCGCCCTCGACGTCGGCGCAGCCGCAAACGCCAGGTCGCTCGCGCAGTCGCCGCCGCCCCCTCGAGGCGGGCCGCGGCCGCGGGGCGCGCCGCCGCGCGCTGGCGCGCAGGGCCGCGCCGCGCGGCGCGCCGCTGCGCGAGGGGGCGCCGCTGCCGCGTCTTCAGGGGCCGCCGGGGCCGCGTCGCTGCGACGGCGGGTCGGGGGGCGCATGAGTCGATCGGTTGCGCGTTTGGGGCCCAGCCGACGAGGCGCCGATGGCTGTTGGTTTTTTTGTTGATTGCATGCTTTGGCATTTTTCGATCGTTATTTATTTTTCGTCCTTTGGCATTTGTTTTTGGTGCTTTTTGATTCTTATCTTGGAGATTTTCCCTGTCTTTTTTTCTGTTCTTACTGTATCTGGTCTTTTTTCCTTGGGAGTTATTGTTTGTTCGTGGAGTGGCAACCAGCAGAAGAGGGGGCCCTGGCTCGGAACGGGTCGTCGACGAAGGCATGCGCGCACATTGCAACCTTCGTTTAACTCAAGGCAAGATTTGGTGAGGCCCAGGGCCTGTTTCGAGTCAGGCCGAAAGCTTGCGCCAGCGCTGGCAAATTGGCTGCGCCCAGAACGCAGCGTCGGCGCGCCGCTGGCCGAATCCGACGCTTGCCAACGTCATTCGCGCAGTGGACTGGCATCGAAGCCGCATATGGAGAAGAGCGGGGCCAAATTCAAGCATCCGACGAAAGCATGCAACCACGCAGGTGTTCTTCTTGCAGTCGCAACAGACAAGGGCGCAGCTCGAATCCTGCTTGGGCACTGGCCGAGTATCTGCACCAGCGCAGGCGCATTGGCTGAAACCAGGGCAGGAACTGGGAGGAGCCCAGGGCCTACGTTCACGCCCGCCGAAAACCAAACAGATGCATCGCGCGCGCTGGCTGCGATGGGGGACAGATGAGGAGAAGGGCTGAGCTTCTTCAAACAACCGAGGGAGGCGCGAGCATGCATGGTCACGCGTCTGGAAAACATCGCAACCTGCGGAGAAGTTTAGAACTCAATTCGGCGCCCGCAGAAAAAAACTTTCAACTAGACAAACGCACATGGCAAATTCAGAGCAACGTATAGCGGAGCTCTGTGCCCACTCCGACGAGCGCCGAGCACTTGCAGCTACGCGAGCACATTTGCCGAAACATCAACAAAACCACGAGGAGCTCAAGGAGGCGGCTCGCTGCGAGCCGAACGCAGACCAGCATTCCAACGCGTTGGCTGTGCTGGGGGCCGACGAAGGAGGAGGCCAGAGCTCGGTTAAAATAAACGATGAATGCGTGCGCACACATTGCTGCTCGACTTATACTCGACACCGACATTCCGCGGGGCTCACGCACCTAATTCGGCGCACCACCCCCCGCCGATCGCATGACGCAGGTGCGCGCGCATTGGCTTGCGCCATGGCGCAATATGGTGGAACCCCGCTGTTAATTCGACGCCCACCGACAAATTGCGCATGCCAGCGCACATAGACCGAAAACACAACAAAAAATGGGTGACAGCGGTGACAAATCCAGACAATTGACGAAGGCGTGCATGTACATGGCCACTCTGCTTACAGCCAAAGCGAAAACAAAAGCGCGTGGGTTCATGCCCCGCGTATAAAAAAAGGTCTAAGTTTGTCTCATGCCGTTACCATGCAGTCAGTTACTAAGGGTGTATCATCTACCAATGACCATAACGTAATTTGTTTAAAAGAAAAGGCCAGGATACATGCGAAAAGCTTACTTCGCGAAGCATTTTTGTGTGTGTGTTTGGGCATGCGATCCGTAATCGTCGCTGTAATCAACCTATCACGTGCTATAACATACGACGTGCGCTATCCGCTGCGCCCTACGCCATCATCCCACATTTCGTAGATTGCCCACATCGATTCCGAAGCGTTCCCTGCACGGCCCCATCGCATCCATACGCATCGTACAAGGTTCCATGGCGCCCCTGCACAGTTCCCACACAGGGCCCGAATAGTTAATATACAGCATATCGCTGCTGGTTACATGTAGAAAGATGGGGTCGCGTTGTTTGGGGCCCGAGCTGGTGCACTAATCCTTCCTCGCCTGCTTCCGCGAGGTCCGAGCGGGCCGTGAGACGCAGGGCGCGCCCGTGCATGTCCGCATGGTCTATCGTTCAGGTGTGCGCAGTCTTACGTGCAGTATAAAACAGAAGCCCTGGCAATGCATAGCTTGCGCGGGGCAAAGTTCTGGAATGCGAGCGCGGGCCCTTGTGTTTCTGGATTCAAACCCACGAGGTTCCAGTGGCCAGCGTCCCAGCGCCCAGAAAATATGAATCGAGTTTTCCACTTGTTTCAAGCGTTAATGTGTCTTCTCGCGATGTCCTCATGTGGTCGCCGCTTCCTGCTGCAAGGGTCCTCGAGGTTTTCTGCGCCCTCGCGAGATCCACGGTGATGGCGAAGCGCGGCCATGATAGGCATGGTCGCGGGCGCGGCGCTGGCGGGTGCCAGAAGAAGCCAAAGCACGTTCATGCTCAGGAGTCCGATCAGACGCAAGAGAGCATAGCTGCTGCCGCCTCGGCGTCGGGCCCCTCGACGTCGAAGGCGTTGCCGCCGAGCAGAAAAGGCAGAGGCGCAACCTTGCACTGCTGCGCTATTTGCGATGGCAACAGCAAGGATTGCGTCTCGAATAATATTGCAGCCCATGTGTCTTCTGTTGTCCCACGGCCCCTGGTCCGCATTTTTTCCGACAGGAAATGCAGGCGTTCCGGAACGATTGGGGGCCGTCGGGCGCCCATCGTTGTGTTTGTTCGCTGGTTTATCACTGCCGAGGACAAGACCATGTACGACCCCGAGACGTCCGACCCCCTCACGTGCATGGAGGGCTGCACGGCCGTCGTATGCGAGGAGTGCGCTGCGTTCGTCGAGAAGCACATGCCAGGCTTGGGGCGCTCGCCCAACGCTCGGCGCACGATTCCAGACCCCCGCCCGTGCAAGAGGCCCCTCGCATCATTATTAATTTAGCATGGTGGTCAATTGGGGAGATGAGGGATGGCGGAGGGGGGCGGGCTGGGCAGGACTTCGAAAGTAAGGCGGAGGAGGAATGGCAAACAAGGTCACTCGGATCAGGGCGGAAGCCCAACGAATGAGACGGGGAGGGGGAGGATGGCAGTGGGAGGGGTCAGACCGCGAGGAGGCAGGATGGGGGCGAAGCGTCGACCCCTAAATTATTGCACTTGCGAGGCCTCGTATAACGGGGGGGGCCTCGAATGTGAAGCGCGTGGGGGTTGGGGCGATCGGCAGGCTACACAGTGGAGCTCGTGGTGGCCGATCGGGCCGAGAGCGCGGCTCTCGCGACGAGCATGGACGAGGGCCTGCTCATGGACCAGGGCAAACCAGTTCTGGAGGTCAAGGCCACCGCGGAGGCGGCCTGCATGGCCATCATCGACGAGAGCTACATCGTGCTCACCCCCTGGCAAATCATGCAGCGCTACAAGAAGACTGCGAAGACGCTGCGCCTGAAGGGGATCAAGCTGCCCAACTACCAGAGGAAGGGTGATTTCACGGTCTTCTACCCCTTCAAGAACCCAGACCAGCCGTACAAGATTCTTCGGTTGCAGTCCTTGGTTTCTGCCGTGGCCTCGCGCGCCCACAAGGGGAACGTGCCGCCAGTCTTCGAGCAGCAACTTCCCTCAGTGCTGAAGGGCATGCACCGTGCGGTGCTTACTGGTACACAGACGTCAGCCTTGGTGCGACTGCCAACCCTGGAGGATTTGGATCGCCGCCTGGCGAGGCAAGATGGCCTGAAGACAGGAGACGGAGATGATGATGATGATGATGCAGTTCCAGGGGGCTTCGACGATGACGGTGGCGACTTCGCCGACGACGCCGAAGGTGAAGAATCCGAGGAGGAGGGGCGGGACCATGGCGACGAGCCAGGGGACCCTGATGACCAGATGCTGAGCTCCACTCGCAAGAAGCCAGCTGCGCGGCGCGTCGACGACGACGGCGAGCCCGAGAACGTGGTCCCCCGTCGCTCCCCTACGCCAGGATCGAAGATGCCCAGGACCCCTTCATCGACAGAGTTCAAGAGGTCAGGTTCGTCTGGGCTCGGGTTGAAGCTGCCCCCCAGTATCGAGGATACGCACATCGACATGAGCATCGAGAAGGGCACGCCTGAGTATTGGATCATACGGATGCCCCTTCGACAAGTGGCCGCGGGCTCCAAGCTCGGCAGCCAGTACAACCAAGCGAGGCTACTGTACAACAAACTTCCACCAGGAGATGATCGGAATCGACTGGGTGCGCATATGGGGCTCTACGATAAGGCAATGCAATTTGTCCCAGGCGCCATGGAGAAGCTCAGCGACTCCGAGTTCGAGTTGTACTGCCAGGAGTTCGATAAGGCAGGCGTGATCTTCCTACCAGTGACCCACATGGAGATCTTTCGCAGGTCGGCCAAACCATTGTGGGAAGCATTCGAGAAGGACCCGACGTCACCTCATAGCCACCACCAGCTCCAGAAGGTTCTCCGCATGACGCAGATCTGGACTGTCGAGAGTGAGCAGGCCAGCCCCTTCTCGTGGAAGAAGCCAGCTCTCGCAGATATCAGCTTCAACGTGGCCTCCGACATGGATGATGCGTTCCTCAGCATGGTCTTCGGCGAGCGCATCGTCGCTTGGATTGGGGCGGGGGAGAGCAAGGAGGTGCTGATCAGCGAGTTCGCGCTGGTCGCAGCAAAGGCTTGGGATTTGCCAGACGATGCAGTCATTGAGAATACGTCTGCTCAGCTGTTGGTAGATGCGACTCGCGTCATCAGAGTCTTGAGGTACATCAGCGACCAGAACATCACCCACGAGACTGACGTAGCTGTCTTCGATGACGTGGCGGCCTTGGAGGAGGCAGCCTACAAGACGACAAAGAAGAAGAACCTCATGATCATGGTGGGGGCTGCCGTGCACGAGAATACCATGTGGAAGGCGCGTTTGCAGATTGCCACGAGGAGGAACGATCAAATGAAGATGCACGCCCCGAAAATCACGAAGCTGTTGACGGACCTTCGCGCGCATGAGGTGCCCGCCCCGACGAAGGAGCTGCGTGACCTGATCAAATCGTCTCTCGATGACCTGCCCTACTTGCGCACCGCTTTGGTGGAGGGCGCCGCTGACGAGCTTGAGAGCGTGACGGTGGACACGTTGCACAAGGCACTTGGGAAGTGGACTGACACGGGCCCTGAGGCCGCTGCGGTTGCGCCGAGCACCACGGAGGATAATGAGTTGTTGGTCTCTTTCAGGAGGTTGGCAGTCGCTGGATCTGAGCAGTGCCCAGCCTACGAGAACTTGAAGCGAGACATTGACAGCCTGAACCGGATCATCGGCAACGTCGCTGCCGTTGCCAAGATAGGCAACATCAAGGTGTTCATCGCCCGTGCCAACGCCGACGAAAAGATCAGCATCAAAGACTTCAAGGAGCTGGCGGGCGGTGTGAATGCAGATTTGTTGACTCCAGCTGACCACGCCCACATGCTGGCCACGCTCGCTGCCCACATCTCCCAACTTGTGAAGAATGACTTCCAGCCTGCGTCGAATCGCGAGCCTCCCGATGCGAACTTGGACTTTGAGGAGGTGGTGTCCACGTTCGTCGCCAAGGACGTCAAGAAGGATGTGGCCACGTTCCTTGCATCCGCGAGGGCAGTGCTCAAGTTGCTCAAGTTGTCCTCCTCCGGCGTGCTCGTACCTTGCCGCTGATGCGAAGTTGGTCCCTTTGGCAACAACAGACGAGAATTGCTGCAGATGCGCCCGTGAGAGCAGTGCCGCGCACGTGAGACAGAAGAGAGCTGGGGCCCAAAGCACCATCAAACAGTGTGAAAGCACGCGCGTCCGACGTGAATCCAGCCAGTGTACTTTCCGTGTGTGGAAGTTTCTAGTTATGCGTTTTCTTTGGCATGCACGTTCACGACACGGCCCTGAGGGTTGCACATGCTAAGGGCCGCGTACAGGGACGGGGACTTGTCGTGCCGGGAGAAGAGTGGCTGGTCCAATTGTTGTGAAGGAGACGCATTGATGTGCGCGAAGAAGCCGCACGGAGATAGTGCTATAGCTGAGGCCATTGCTGATTAATAAGTAGTTGTAAACGTCCGAGTGGCACGAGATCAAGGACCTGGCGAAGGAGCACATCGAGACCTTCGACGGGGACATCATCATCGAGAAGGTGATTCAGGTCGAGCAGGCTGGCAATTCCGAAATGTTTTCTTCTCCTTCATCCTCTACCCTCCTCCTCCTCCTCCTCCTTCACACCTCCGCTCTCGTCCTTCTTCTGCTACCCGAGAAGGGCTTCCCTATGGGTTTGCCCATCTAGCCCAGCACTTGGAGAATATATCAACTGGCCCCAGGCCCGTCCGCGAATCTGACCGTGCACGGGCAGGGTCGTCCCATGGCTGATGCCATGGCATATGGGTGCTTCCATATCTCCTGACAGGGTAGTCCGTGGGGGAAGTGTAATAGTCGCAGCGGTAGTAGCAGTAGTAATAGTAGTAGCAGTAGTAGTAGTAGTAGTAGTAGTGGTAGTCGTAGTAGTAGCAGTAGTTGTTGTTGTAGTAGTAGGAGTAGCAGCAGGGTTGTACTAATGGTGGTAGTAGTAGACATAGTAGTATGCATCGTAGTAGCAGTAGTAGTGGCAATATTGCTCGCAGTAGTGGTGATCCGCGTTGCAGTGCTTCCAGTAAAGATGCAGCTGCGCCTGCTTCCTTATCGTCTAGAGTTCTAGGGGGCTGTCGCTCATATATAGTCCCCCTCACCCCCCAGTCAGCCAATTATCCCTCGTGCCCCCCCCCTCCCCATACACCCCCCCCGCGCTTCCAGCAGGCGGACGTATCGATGCAGGAGTACGCCGACGAGATGGGCCTCAAGTGCGACTCCGAGCTGAGGCAGAGCGCGAAGTCCGCCATGACGAGTGCGGCCAGCCTCGCCTGCGAGATACAGCTCATGCAGGCGTTCATCAACATCAAGGGCAAGGACAAGGTGTGGCTGCGGGGCCAGTGCGTGCTGGCGCAGAAGGAGCTCGCCAAGTGGAAGGTCGTGCCCGCCATGATGGACGCGACGATCATCGAGAAGTACCGCTCGGCCCTGAAGTTGCAGGCTGTTTGAGTCGCCTCGCGGAGAGGCGCGAGGCGGCGACTGCCCGCCCTCCCTAGGTGCGCGCCGCCTGGAGATGGCGCGACACAGTTTGGAGAGAAACGGTTGGGAAAACACAATGAGCCCATGTGTCATCGCACAGCTCTGAGTCTAAGATGGCGAGCAGGTCGGCGGAAAGGGTCAGTGGAAATTTCGGCGGATGCATTCAGGTGGTCAATCCGCCGTCCGCCCCTCACGTTTGTGTATGTAGAGGGCTTCGTTTCTATGGCGCGTGCATGTGCGCTCGCACATGGGCGCGAGGTCTAATCGCCCGGAGGCAGTGCGAGTCAGGGGGGGGGAAAGAGGAAGAGAGCGAGGAGGGGGGGGGCTAGTTCGTGGCAAATACTAGATGGGAGAGCGGAGGAGGCGAAATCTTGGAGGTGGGCGGGAGGGGAGGAGGAAACGAAAAACGGAGGGGAAGGGTGAAGGAGCCAGAGCCTCCAGGATCCAGCATTAGGGAGCAAGCAATCTCCAGGATCTAGAGCCTCCAGGTTCAAGCATCCAGGATCAAGCATTGAGGATCCACAGCATCCAGGATCAAGAGGGCCCCCCCTGCCCCTCAGGACCCAGAGCCTCCAGGATCTCAGGCCTGAAAGGATCCAGGATTTCAGGCCTCATGGATCCAGATACTCCAGGATCGAGCCTCCCTGGCCTCCCCCTCCAGAGCCTCCAGGATCAAGCAGCAAGGATCCAGCCCTTCGCTCTCTGAGATTTTCTGGCCCCACTCCCTTTTTCAGATCACCCAGCGTGGTCCCATGGCCGCCGCTGCAGAAGAAGCTGCGCCTGTTCTTCCCGAGGCGGAGGCCGGAGGCGTTGTCGGGGGCCACAACGACAGGGTCGACCCGCCGTCCAAGCGCGCGCTCAAGGCCTTCGACCTGAAGATGGCCGTCTCCGACGCGACGAAGGACATGCACGGATTTCCAGAGCCGAAGGTTCTGGACGATTGAAAGATCACCCTCGGCTCCGAGGTACTCCAGTCGACTGGAAGGCGCCCCCGCCGATTCGCGGGGCGCCTTCCAGTCGACTGGAGCGCCGGGGGTCTACGGGCATCCATTCAATGTCCCAGGTTTCGTTCGGCGACGTATCGAGGGTGCTGGCGGCGCTCAATTTTGTCTGCATCGCCCAGCTCCAGAGGAGGAAGGTGGTGCAGATCCCAGGGCTCGTCACGATCAAGGCGAAGAAGCACGACCCGACGCCGTCCAAGATCGTCGTGGACATTGTTTTTTTTTTGTTGTTGTTGGTGTTGTTGTTTCGGGTTTGCACTCGCACCTCACGTTTCATCTCTCACCGCTCACTCCTCACCTCGCAATTCGCACCTCTCACCTTCGCACTTCTCGCCGCTCGCCTCGCACCCCTTACCTCGCGAGTCTCGCCCGTCGCTTCTCGCCCTCGTCTTAACTTCTGATGTTCCCAACCTCGACGTTCGCCCCTCCCTTGTCTCGCCCGTCACTTCAGACCATTCACCTCCTCGCCTCCTGCCTCTTCCTGACCTCGCCTATCACGTCCAACCCATCGCCTCCCGCCCCCCCTTCACCTCGTCAGGAGGGAGGGGGAGGTGCAAGCTAGTTGCGCCCGGCCCAAATCTGACATCCACCCTCCCTCCCATCTCTTCCCATTGCGCGTATTCGTTTCCACTAGGGCCCTCCCTCCCATCCCTTCCCATTGCGCTGGCGGGTAGAGTTTACCTGCCAGCTGAAAGAAATCCCAGATTCGGGGCAGGCGGCTCCGCGTCGCAGCCCGCGACAAACACCTCGTGACGGTCGCGAAGCCCCACAAGGATATCAAGCGCCTCGTCGACGACGACGAGCCCAACCAGCCGATTGCTGCGCAGGACGGCGTCGACGACGAGGCGCTGAACTCAGACGAGCTGGACTCGAGTGAGGAGTAGGCATGCACCCATGGCCGAGTGCCGTCGGCGTCGGACCCACTGAGGACGGGGAGAATGAGGATAAGGAGGACGAGAATGAGGAGGGAAGGATGAGGAAGAGGACGACGCCGAGGCGCAGTCTCAGTCGTTTTTTTTTCCAGTTGGCGGCCGCCGCCGCCGCCGCCGCCAGTTGGCGGCCGCCGCCGCCAGATCGCGCCTGCCCCTGCGGGATAAGGAGGGGGAAAACGACGAGGAAGGCAGAGGAGGACGGAGGAGGACATAGGGAGGAGTAAAACAGAGGAGGACGGAGGAGGTTGGAGGAGTCCCGCTGGCGAGCGGGATCCAGCTCGTCTGCAGCGTCGCCGCCGCGTCGGCACGGGGAGGCGCGAGGGCGCCAGGACATGAAGCATCGGCCTGGACGTCCGTATCCCTCCGTCCTGTTAAAGGTCCTCCACCCCCGTCCTCGTCGTCGTCACCGTCGCCCTCCGCCCCTTCTCCCCCCTCCTCATGTGGGCCCATTTGGGGCCCTCCTGGTGCACGGACGTAGTTCAGGAACTGATGACCTCCCGCAGGATCCCCCTGCATATTCTTGAAGCGTGCGATTTTGAATAGTTTTCTGGGCGATTTTTGAGGCTTTTGATTTTGAGGCACGTTTCACTTTTTGGAGCGATTCCATGGTTTTCAGGATCCACACAGCCTAGCGGGCTCGGCCGATTATGGAACTAGAGCGATCCCTCATCGGTGACCGAGCGGACGTCGAACGACCCGCCCGACTGGCTTAGCATGGACGATGCAGAGGTCTCCGAGCGCACGCACGCGCCCGCGTGGAGAGCTTTGCCTTGTCCACAATCGGAGTCTCCCTGTCGGCTGCGAGATGACAGCGGGTCCTTAACGGTGGCCAGACGACTCCATGTGACCCGCTGGACTTGTCCAGTGTGGACAATCGAGAACCCACCACGCGCGCGTGGCGGCGTGGAGAGTTGTCCAGCATTGTCTTGGTGGCCTGGGGACCGAAGTGAATCGTTTACAGCGGCCCAGCGGACGTCGTGGGATTTCGTCTGGCGTGGACGATGATTAACTCTACTCGCGCGCACCCGTGCCCGCGCAAAGGTTTGTAGTGTCCACGACAGGAAAGTTGAAATGTCAGCCGGGGGGCTACAGCGTCCCCTTTAGGGGTGAGCGCCCGTGCTTCGGGTGCGCCGCTCAGTCTGTCCAGTGTGCACAGTGCAGAACTGTCCAGGAGTTTGCGCGCGTTCCCGCGCGGAGAATCATGCGCCTTCCCCGTTAGGAAGTCATTCTGTTGGCTTGGCAGCCAGAGCGACGTTTCAACCGTGATCGAGTAGCCTTGGGGTGATTAGCCCGCCCGCCGTGTCTAGTTTGAAAACTGTAGAACTTTGTATGAGCGCGCGCGCGCGTGTGTGTTTTTTTCGCAGAGGTGCCTGCATTGTCCCCGCTAGGAGATGGTCCTGTTGGCTTAGGGCTAAAACGAAACGCTTGTCTAGCGCGGGCAACACAGAAGTCTCCACGCCCGCGCGCGTACCAGCGCGAACAGTTTGCATTGTCAACATACTGAAGTCGCTGCGCGTGAGCCCATCAAGGTCACCGAGCGGATATCGGGTGACCCGCCCGTCCTGTCCAAGTGTAGGCAATCAACAACCCTCCACGCGCCCGCGTGAGGAGTTCTGCATTGCCAGCAGTCAAAACGTCGATCTGTTGGCACAGAAATTGAAGCTGCTTGCAACGCTGACCGAGTGGATGTCGAGTGACCCGCCTGAAGCGTCTAGCGTTGTCGATGTGGGGCTTCCCACGCGCGCGCGTGCCCGCGCGGGGAGTTCTGTATAGACATCATTGGAAAGGTCGCTTTGTTGGCTTGGAAGATGCGGCAAGCCCATCACGATGGCCGACCAGATGTTTTCCTAGCGTGGACGACGCAGGGCCCTCCGCGCGCGCGCGTGCCCGTGCGGAGTGCTGCATCGCCTTGATTTTGAAAGGTCGCCTTGTTGGCTTGGGAGCTGAAGCGAACCCATCACGGTAACCGAGCGGATGCCGGGTGACCCGCCCCAACGCGTCCAACGCAGGCAAGGCGGACTTCTCCAGGACCGCGCGGGTGCCCGCATGGAGAATATTGTTTCGCTTGTAATTGAATTAGCTTTGCTGATTTGGACATTAAATTGGGTCTCGAATGGAGGCCCGCCCAGCTTGTCCAGTGGGGGAAATGCAGAACTCGCCGTGCACACGTGCGCGCGGGGGGTACGCAACAGAAAATTGAGAAGTCGCCCTGCCCGCCTGGGAACTGAAATTAACCTTTAACGGTGGCCGAGTTGATTTTGAATGACTTGCTCGACTTGTCCGTTGCGGACAACGCAAGATTCCTCCCACGCGCGCGCACCCGCGTCGAGAGTTCTGCATTGTCGGCACTGGAACAGTCGCCTTGCAGGCCCAGCGTCAGCATAGAATCTTTGGTGGCGACCGAGCGGGTGCCGGGTAGCCCACCCGACTTGTCAAGCGTGGACAATCTCGAATCGTGCGCGCGCGTGCCTGCGGCGAGATTTGTATGACCTGCCCGACTTGGCGAGCGTGGACACTATAGGGCCCCCCCCACACACACGCGCGCGCGCGCGTGACCGCGTGGAGAGTTCCGCATTGCCCACGATACACAAGTCGTTCTGTTGGCAAGGAAACGGATGTGATCTCTTAGCTGTTGCCGAGCGGGTTTCGGGTGACCCGCACGACTCGCCTCGCGTGGACAATGTTGAATTCCCCACGTGCGCGCACGGTCCACACTAGAACAGGTGCCCTGTTGGCCGAGCAGATTCCGGATGGCCCGCCCACAATGCCGTCGGGGCCTTCGGTGGGCCCCGCTAAGCGTGAGAGGGTTGTGACGAATTGGGTGCGGGCACGCCAGGCGGACCCTGCCGCTGGGGCCTTCGGTGGAGCTCCCTACGTGGCCACGAAACGTGTGAGATGTGTGCCGAATCGGGTGCGGGCACGCCAGGCGGACCTTGCCGCTGGGGCCTTCGGTGGAGCTTCCCACGGGTCCACGAAAAGTGTGAGGTGTGTGTGTGTGAAGGGTGCGAGATGATGATGTTGATGATGGTGATGTGATGGTGATGATGATGGTGGCGGTGTTGGTGTTGATGACGGTGATGATGATGGTGATGACGATGGTGATGGTAATTGTAATGGTAATGATGATGATGAGGCTGATCATGCTGATGATGGTGATGATGATTATGATGGCGATGATGATGATGCTGATGTTGATGGTGGCAGTGTTGATGATGATGAAAATGTGGTGATGATGCTGATGATGGTAATGATGATACTGGCAATGATGGTGATGATGTGATGGTGATGTGGTGATGATGGTGGTGATGATACTGATGACGATGGTGATGGTGGTGATGATGATGATGATGATGATAATGGTGCTGGTGCTGGTGCTGGTGATAGTGATGATGACGCTGGTACGATCATGATGATGGTGATGGAGGGCGGAGGGGGAGGAGGAGAGGGAGGAGCAGGAGGAGGTGGAGGAGGAGGAGCAGGAGGAGGAGGAGAGGGACGCGGGGACTGTCTCTTCAAAACGAGGGCCCAATACCACAGGATGGTTGTCAACAACTCCTCGTCAGGCTGTCCAGATGATTGCGAATCTGATCCAGCCTGTTGGTGCGAGCGAACAGGCGCCCACCCTCCAGCAGCAGATTGGCCACTCGCCTGAACCTCCTGTCCTGGTCGCAGTCGTCCATCTCGAGCCTGGGGGTGTAACTGTGCAAGACCGCGTCCACCAAGCGCAAGTGTCGGGCACATCTGGTCGCCGTACTCCGTGCTGGTTGCGGTAAGCGCTGCCTGCGGACACACCTTCAGTTTCTCCCCTTCCACAAGTCGTCATGAGCTCCTGCCCGCCTTTCAAACTTGGTTCGTGCAGGTCTCATGATGTCGTGCCTATCCAACAGTTCGCACTCCGCGTCTTGCAGGAAGATGCCCCAGAACTCGCTCAGGTCCTCCCCATTCTTGGCCAATCTGGCTCGGTCATGCAAGTATGGCCGTATTCGGGGAAACCTTGCGCATCCTGCTTTAGCAATTTGGAATTGATATCGGACGTCGCGACCCTCAAGACCACAACTCAGTATTCACGCCAGCAATGCTTATACTCACAGATTTGCGCGGAGCAGCGTCTGTTCAAGCACCCGTTCCACGTCTGCTCTGATCGTTGGGTTAAAACTCATCGCATAAAAAATCATGGTCGTACCTGGCACGCTCTGAGTACATGCAGCTGACGCCGGCGCCGAAACCACCCCTCCGACGGAAGAAACATACGCCATCAAACAATATGGTTCCATATGAGAGTAAGCACCCAGCAGCCATTCCCATCCTAATTCCTGAACCATCTTGAGGTACGAGGACGAGGCGATATTCGCGAGAATGGCGACGCTCGTTGGTCCCAACCTTTTCAACCTGAAGGTATCTACTGACGACGACGAAATCAACCCACACCGCCGCGTGCACGTGCGCTGCCACCGTACATGCTGGAATAAGAAGCCATTCAAACAGTGCGGGGCGAATGTGACCTGCATGTAGCCAGAACTGCGACTCCTCCGCTAGTGCCATCCTCCTCCGTATTTGTTGCCCCAGCCCAGATCCCGTGATACATTGTTGCTGCAGCACGTGCATGGAAATTTGGAAGCCAGCCAGTTAGATGATGTGCTTGAGTACACGGCGCCATGGCCTCCTCCGCTAGCGGCGTCGGTTTCGACTCCCTCAGCTTGGCCAAGGGACCGTGCGACGCTGCGCGCGGGGCGAGCCTTCTTGGCGAAACTCGAGCCATGCATCTGCACGCTTCGTCTCTTCTCGGAGCCGCTGTTATCAGCCTGGCACTCAGATGTTGATTGGCCTGAGGAGCTCGCGAAGCACCTTTGGGTCATCCGGGCTTTGCGGGCATCCACCCATGACCTGCCGCGGCTGCCGGCTCCAGGACAACCTGCCACTGGAGCTGTTCCTGGGCCGTTTGCCTCTGGAGCCGCATCGGGCGCCTCAGCGCCTGCAGCACGTCGGGGCTCCTCCGCCCGCTGCACCCTCTGCTCGCTGAGCGGCCTCTCGTCATTGCGACCTTCTTCCAGCACCTCGTGCGTCCTCTTGGCCGTGCCTTCTGCAGCTCCGAAGCCCTGCCATAGCTCGCCCAGGCGCTCGATCGACAAGTCCGCTGCTGCCCCAGCAGCAGCTGCTGAAGTGTGTGTCGCCTCGCTCCCCTTCTAGTGGCAGGAGAGCCTCCGCCCATCTTGAGCAGCTCCTGTTTCGCGTGCGTCAAGGCCTGCTGCGCCTCCTGCACCGCATGCTGGGCGGCCGCTCCTTGAGCTTGGCGCGCGCCTCCCTGACCTCCGCCGCGTTGATATCCTTAGTCGCCTCGGTGTGTGCCGCGCTATCGGCCAATTACCGTCCCGCTTATGATTAAGAAGCCTCCCCCCGAAAAGCTGGCCCAGCGTTTCTTGACCAACTTGCCGGAAAGCTGGCTCGGTTTCTTCAGGGGATTGGTAGTTTCCGGTTCCGGTTCGCGCCGGTTCGGTTACAAAAAAAACAGCACGATTCGGGTTCGGATGGGGGAACAGGTATAACACCTCAGTACAGTGAGAGAATGTGAAGGTACCCTTTGCCTTGGCAGGCGCATGTGCGAGCTCTGAGCTGTCGGAGGCCGCTTCTCCCCCGGGGCCAAATTGTAAGTCCTGAGCGAAACGCTGCCGACTTGCGCCAAGATGGCTACGGACGGAGGAAGAGGAAGAGGAGAGGAGGAGGAAGAGGCAGAGGAAGCGGAAGAGGGGGAGACGGAGGAGGGCAAGGAGAGGGAGTAAGGAGGAGAGAGGAACAGACGGGAGGGGGAGAAAAAGAAAGAGGTGGAGGAGGGAGGATCGGTACGCAGCTGGGGCGAGAGTGACGGCTCCTTGTTTTCCTCAATCATTTCTCATCCTTTCTCGCCCCCGCTCCTCCCGATGGGTTTCCTCTTCCTCCTCCGTTCTGTCCTCCTCTCCCTCCTCACCTTCATCGCCGTATTCCTTTGTATATTCATCCGCATCCTCATGTTACTCTTTCTTACCCTTCTCCGCTCTCTCCCCCTCCTTCTGTTCCTTTACCCACCTGTTCTGCAGCGTCATCGTCAAGTTACTCGGCCGCACCAAGAGTTTCCTTCGAAATTCGGAAGAGACGCTCTCCAGAGCATGTACCCGTCAATACGTTATTTTAACGGAGGTGAATTATGGAAGGGAATGGTAATTCCAAACGGAAGGGAATGGTAATTCGCTAGGCTAAGCCAATGCCTCCGACTATGAGAACACATCAGGAGTGCGGAATTCCGCCGGGTGACCACGAAAGACGGTTGATATGTTAGGCGTTCAGGGTGGTGGGTGGGTCCGGGTGGGTTCAGCGCCTTCTGGGCGTCGGGGCCGCTGTCGCTGTGAGGTCATCCTCGCGGGCATTGTATGCAATCGGGGGATAGACAAACAAATCGTGAGCCCGTGTTCGTGGGCGAGTCGACACAATTCCAGGAATTCGCGCAACGGCGATGTATCCCCTGCTCCCCGTCCTCCACCACCGCCCAGTCTATATGTTTCATCGTTGTAGTTGTTATACATGGCGTATGTGCGTACTGTCCTCCTTCACCTCCCTGTCTCGTTCTCGCCCGCGGCCTCGCGCCCCCCCCCCCGACCCCAGGACCTCACGCGCTCACGCGGGCGCAGCAGCCACGATCTGCTCGAGAGGTTCGACGAGAAGCAGAGGAGCGACGCAGTCGCAGACGGCAAGGACTTCTGTTTGCCCTGTTCCCCATCATGCCCCGCAGCATCATCATCATCATCATCATCATCATCATCATCATCATCATCATCATCATCATCATCATCATCATCATCATAATCATAATCATCATCATCATCATCATCATCAGCATCAGCATCAGCATCAGCATCAGCATCAGCCTCATCATCATCATCATCAGCATCTGCATCATCCTCATCTTCATGGCGAGCGCCACACTGCGCCGCCCCTCCTTGGGAGAGCGCGGCCATCCAAGCATCATCGCCATCATCACCATCATCGCAACGATCGTTCCTCGCATGTAATTCCCCCGTTCCCCCCTCCACGCTACAGGTGCTATCATGCTCGCCCCTGTCCTCATCGTGCTCACCTCGCAAGGTGCTTGTATTATTCCTCTCAGTATCATCATGTTCGGGGCGTCTCCCGCCGTCCTCGTGTCATTAACGAGATTGCCGCCCCAACATCTGCACAGAGCAGTTGGGGGGGGGCGGGGGCGATCCCATTCTCGAGGCCCTCATGAGGCTCATGGGCGTACCCATCCAATGGGGGGGGGGGCGGGGGGCGGGGGGCGATGCCATTAGCATTGGGGGGGACACGGCCCTAGATAATAGGTCGCCCGCTGTAAGCACTATAACCCCCCTTTACTTAAAACAATAAACCATGTGAATTAGATTAGTAAGATTGGTCGAGTGCCCACGGACACCCTCACCCGTGACGCCGCCGAAGCAGCTTTGTGGGCTCAAGTTTTCCCACCCCGCCCCGAGAGCAATGGTATATAAATATGGCATCAGCCAGTCTCCGCTTCCAACCCACGTAGTACATAGCCCCCGGCTCCAACACAACACCCAAATAATTACTCAACCATTTGCGATCCGAGTGCACCTTCACAGTACGTTATACTGGACACTCCTCGTCTCCTGCACAGTACCATGTAATACACCGTCTCCGCATCCACCACATCGCCCAACTAATCGACAGCTTCCACCCCAGTTGCAAGCCAACAGAACATTAGAATGGCCCCCGTCCGTTCAAACACAGCACTCATGTAATACATTGCCTGCGGACTCCGCATGCAAGACGACACCCACGCACTGAACAGCAATCCGCCCCACTTTCACCTCAAAAACAACATTGGATTGCGCAGCCTACGTTTCCAACGCTACACCCATGTACTACACAGCATGCGACTCGAACACAACACCAGCGTACTCAACAGCCTCTGACCCATCTGAACCCGTTCGGTACTAGGCACGCTCCGTACCCAACGTGGCACCCATGTACTACACAGGCGCCGCCTCCACGACAACAACAAAGTATTCAGCAGCATCCGAACCATAGACTAAGCGTGATATGTTTCCAATGCGCCACCCATGTACTACACAGCCTCCGCATCCATCACAACACCCAAGTACACAGAAGCATCAGCCCAAAACGTAAAATGACAGCATTATTGTAGTACACGCCATTGGTTTCCATCACGCCACCCATTCTTACGCAGGCCCTGCCTCTAATACGACACCCAAGTATTCAACTGCCACCGCTTCAAGCATACAGCATGGGTACGGCGTGCATCGTGGCCTTGTTAAGTTTGCCCCTTCTTGCAAATTCCGTGAGGAAAGGCAGATCACGGGGGACATGTAAATCTCAATGTGCATGTGTATTTGCACACATTTAGATGGATGAGTGTGCATATCTGCGTAGGGGACGTTATGCCATAATGTAATAGTCCCTGCTGCCTCCTCGTTCTCCTCGTCATCATTTCAATGTTTCATCACTTTAACCCTCCTCCCCCCTCCCCTTCTATTCCGCATATATCCTCGTTTTCCATATGTTCCTCCCTACGTTCCCCCATCCCACCCACCGGATCCCATGTCTCTTTCCTCCTGGGATGTGTTTACAGCTGTTGAAGTTTGTCGCATCCAATGGTGGCACGGATCGAAGGCGCAGGGTTTTCAACATGTGGTTTTCGCCTTAGCGTTGGGATCGCCCATTTCCACACATTTCCAACAGTTGCACTGATTGAGGGCGAGTCGTTTTCAACATGTGGTTCTCGTTCCAGCGCCGCGCACTTCCCACAGTTCCCGCAAGCTCCATGGCGGACCCTCTGCAAAATCGGGCTCTCGAATGCGCACCCCGCGCATGCGCCTTACAGCCTTGCAACAGCTGCACGGATGGCAAGTCGTTGTCCACCTGTGGTTCCCGCCTTGGTGCCGCGCACACTCGTCGCAGATGCGTCCACGGGCCCAAAGGATGCACAGCCGTGCGCAGATCTCACCACAGCTCCACGGGTGGAGGGCGTGCCCGTTTCCAAAGACGATCCTCGCATCGGTCCCACGCGCATTCCTTTGCTCAGAGTTTTCACCAGCTGCAGGTTAGGTCAGAGTTTTCACCAGTTTTCTCAGAGTTTTCTCAGAGTTTTCTCCAGTTTTCTCAGAGTTTTCTCGCGGTTAGGTCTCAGAGCGGCTCTCTCGCCGCAGCGCCGCACACGTCTGTTTCAGAACTGCTCACGAGCTACCAGGGGGCGGCATGCGAGGACGGACGACGGCTCGTTGTCGACATGGGGCTCTCGTTTTGGGGCAACCTCAGGCAAAGCGGCCCGACATCTCTACGATCGCAACAGAGAGTCACGGACGGGGAGTGGCTCCTTCTCAGAATGGGACTTTCGTTTGGGGCAGCCTCGAACAAAGCGGCCCCATATCTGTACGAGCGCAACGCACAAAGTCGCGGACGTGGCGTGGTTCCTTCTCAGGAGGGGGATGACCCGAAGTGTAGAAAGTGTTGAGCAGCAGCTGCGCCGATGTGATGGCGGGCGGCTCCTTCTCTCGAGCCCGGTGCTCGGCTGGCGCTGGGCCCTCGCATGTCATGGTCATGCTTTTTCGTGGCCCTCGCAGCTCGAAGAGCGCAGGGCTGCCAAAACCGCGCTCTTCGCCTGCCCGGCACACACACACAGCGTGGCCCACGGTGCGCCCCTCTCTCGAGGGGGCGCGTCCCGGAGCGAACAGGAATGCCTGTGGGGCTTCTGAGGAGGGGGCACCTCATCATCGACGCATCGTGGGCTTACTCTGGTCCTCCTCCTCCTCCACCTTCACTGTAGTGTGGAGAAAGTCCCCCTTCCTAGTCCTCCCACCCCTTCCTGTCCTGCCTCCTCCGCCTATCCTCCGCCCTCCCCGCCTTCCTTATCTTTCTCCTCGCCTTCCCCGTACTCCTCCGTCATTCCTCCTCCTCGTGCTCCTCTCCTCCTCCGCCCCCCCCACGTCATCCTGCCTCTTCCGCAGCCTCCTCCTCCTCCTCCTCCTCCTCCTCCTCTTCCTCACCTCCTCTTCCGCCTCCTCCCCTCCCTACCCTCCCTCGCTCCTAGCTCCCCTCCTCCTCCTCCTCCTCCTCCTCCTCCTCCTCCTCCTCTTCCTCCTTCCTCCCCCCTCACGCTACGGTCAAGACGCCGACATGACGATACGGAGGGGGGCTCGCTGTTCTTCAGGTCCCTCACTTCGCTGCCCCTCCTGTGCTCCTAGTGCCACCTGGCGCGTCTGAGGCCAACGAGGGGCTCCGTTCCTCACCCAGCGCTCTTTATACCCTTAAGTTGGGCCTGTCCCTCTACAGGAGGGATATCCAAGAATAGTCAAAAATAGTATGGGGACGATGTCTTGACTATTTGGAGTATGTTTTGAATACTTCACTTTGTCGCCCAATATACCCCTGTAGGGGGACAGGCCCGACCTAATTAGAGCCCCAGACATGCAGTGCCCTCATCATTTGTTCAGTGCGGGGCCCCAAGAAGTCCCGACCCATTCCCCAAGGCCGGCTTTTCATCCCGAGCCGTTTTTTGACGGTCCCAGGGCTCGGCGAGGGGCCCCAGAGGCCGGGCATTGCCAGAAACCTTCCGCCGCGATTCGGGTGTCATGGTGTCCCCCCGCCCCCCCCCCCCTCGCCAAGCAAGAGACCCGCGCGCGACGCATCCGGCACTGCCAGCGAGATGGCGCTCGACTCGAGCCTCCCCGCTCGCAGCTGGGCAAGCCGCGACAGCGCCTCCCGCCAGCGCCCGCCCCTCGCGCACGAGCTGATCCTAGCGCTGAGGGCGGCGACTTCTGGCGCCAGCCCGCCCGCCCCAGGGAAAGAAGAAGCCGCACTGTTGTTTTGGATTGCATGTAAAACGAGACTGGAGTTCGGAACCGGCTGCACCCCCCCTGGCAAGGACTACTGCAAGTCAAGCGGGCAGCACACCGTGCGCGTCGGGGGCGTCCCCTTCATCGCAGGCGTGAAGCGCAAGGAGCTCGAGCAGCAGCGCGAGGAGGAGCCCGACTGGCGGCAGGCGGCGATGCGCGAGGAGCAGAGAGCGCAGGAGCCGCCACCGGAACACACAGAAAGCAGTTTGCCCGACGAAGGGGGGCCTTGCCTGGCGATGGCGATGCACGTACAGCAGCGTGCGTTCTTGGAGCGAGCATGGCGCAGATGCTGATTCGGTTCTTCCACCATTCATGCTGACGAGTGGCACGTTTTTGTCGTGTGAGTTTGTTTTACCCTTGTGGTCTTCTTGGGCCATACCGCGGTCGGCTTGGGCACCTCGGACTTCGTTGTTGTTGATGGCGCTGAGGGCATGTTTCTGGACCCCCCTCTTGTCACCGAAGAATCGGCGCAAACGTTGAAAAACTGCTCCTCACAAGCAGGGCGTCAAGCAGGCGACAGGGCTGGACCTAAACGGTGTTTTGGCGATTTCGTGGCGCCCGTGTCGGTTTCTATGTCGTTTTGGTAAAGGCGGATTGTAGACAAAACGAAGGAAAATCATAACAAAACGAAAACGAAAAACACCGTCTAGGTTCAGCCCTTGCAGGCGACATGATGATACCCAAAAAGTTGTTTTAACCATCGGACAGCAAGCAGGCGGGCCACGGTCCGATCCCGGATCCCACACAACGTAACAACAAGAGCGCCCGAAGTTGCAAGCAGGGCAACAAAAACGCCCTCAGCGTTTTTTTTCGCGAACGTCTACACATTGTTCATTTCTCATTATTCGAGAGTTCTTTAATTTTTTTGGGGGGGGCAGATCATTGTATTTCTAATTGTTCTATCCTGGGCCTCTTCCTGGCCACTATGGGGCCAGGACCAATTAGAAACAAACACAATTAGAAATGAACACGATTAGAAACAAAAACGACGTGTACGACCTCAGCCCTCGCACATACACGACAGTTGCGCAGATGGCAAGCCCCCCACGGGGCGGCGAGGTCTCGAGGT
>CAUYUJ010018279.1:189521-209279 GCA_963575745.1 Prorocentrum cordatum | reverse complement strand
CAGGCGCCCATGGCGGCCCCCAAAGGGGGCCAGGACATGGTGTGAGCGTTTCCGAGGGGCCCCAAGAGGGGGCCAGAAGGGCCCCAAGAGGGCTCCGAATGTACTTGGGTGCCCCTCCCGCAACCCAAGAAACATGTCAAGTACATGCTGTTTGAGGCCCTCTTGGGGCCTCCTGGGGGCGCTCTTGCGGCCCTTTTGACGCGATCAGGCCCCTCCAAGACAGGGCCGGGTGCATTCTGCTACAAAGGGGGAGGAGCTGCGCCCGTCCTCCCTCTTCCTCCTTTTTTTTTTTCTCCTCCTCCTCCTCCTCCACCTCCTCCTCCTCCTAAGCTCTTCAGCCGCGCTTCCTGAGCATGGACATCGCTGCCGCCTCCCCGAGCCTCTCGCACACCTGGATGTGGAGTGTCCTGCAGCGCTGGGGGGTACACGGCCGCAGCCTTCCTTGGATGCAGGCGCTCTACCACGTGCCGATCGCGCTGCTCGCAATGGGAGGCACGCGCCGACCGTTTTTTTCTCGCATCCAGTGGGGTCGCGCAAAGGTTGCCCCCTCAGCGGCACCAGCTGGGCCCGGATCTTCGACCCCGCACTGATCGGCATCAATGACGTCTTCAATCACCACCCACCAAACCACCCCAACCCAACTCGAAGCCCTCAATTTTCCTTCCATTTCCAGTGGGGGGGGGGGGTCGTGGAACGTTAAAAAAACACATGGTATCCGTACCCCCCCAACCCGAAATTCGGGTCAAATTCGGGTCTTCGGGTTGGGTTGGGGAGGTCTGGTAGGTAGTCATTCAAGCGCACCCAAAGAGGCAATGCCACGGCGTGTGCCGATGATCTGGGCTGTGTTCTCGCTTGTCTCCGTGACATCGAAGGACTACGCCCTCATCTGTCTGCGATTGCCCAATGTGCTGGCCTTTTGTTTTTTTTTTACCCATTTTCTGTTTTTTATGCTTTTCTTGGCCTGCATCTTCAACCGCGCAAATGCGTTCTGGTACCCGTCTGGACCATTGCCTCCACCGACCTGATCGACAGCCTCAAAGTCACGCTGGCTCACATCGACGCCGACTGGGCCCTCTTCAAGATCGAATAGTCTGCCAAGCACCTCGGCGTGTTCATGGGTCCTGGAGCTGGCTAACGTGCTCAATGGGCTGGCCCCGCCGCTAAGTGGCTTTTCCGTGCCCATATCCTCGGCGAGTCTGATGCCCCGATCCAACAGATCATCAAATCGTACAAATCCTCTGCGCTGACAACGCTATCCTACGTTGGCCAACTTTTTCCTGTTCCTGAACTGATACTCAGCCGCGAGACCCACGTCCTCCGCAAGATAATCCGCTCTCCGCCTTCAGCCTTCACCAAGCTGGACATCCTGGGTCTAAAGAGCTGGGCTGGGGCTGACACCGAGGTGATGTTGAATGCGACGCTGTGGAGATCTGCTACCACTACCATCAAGGTTTGGCCCCCGCTGATCGACATACTCACCGAGTCCGCCACGGAAGACCTCCCCATCGTCGCGGCGGTAAGGGGTCACTGGTCTGCCGAATGTTGGGCCTCGCCCATCTCGATCGCCCAGCACCTCCAAGCCGCGAAGAATGGCGCCGCCTTCCCAACGGGCAAGGGCTCCATCTTCATGGCTTTGAAAAGGATGAAGAACGCAGCCCGTGCGCATCAACAACTTCTACTTGCTCATCGCCGTGCTGCTGCTGCGGCGGCTTCGACGCCGCATCGTCCCGCTCCTGCTCCTGTGCCGGGTGTACTTCGACACAAGTCACCTCAATCGAAGTACCTCGATGCCATCCAGACTCACCTGTACGAGGACAACCTTGATATCACCATCGTGAAGCGCCTGAAGGCCTGGTTCCCGTACATCCCCATGGCCACTGCAGGGCAATATCCCATAACAGGTGGTGAACATTAACTGCTCAGTCCTGCTACTCGCACAATGCTGAACTCTACACCCGCGCTTCCTCATCAATCGATCTCAGCAACTACTACCTGCCCTCCTGCCCCCACACCAGATGAAAACCAAGATGATCACGTTGCTGCCGCTCGCGAGCTTCATATTCATGGTGAAATACTTACTCATTGGGCCTCGGACTGGCTCCCCGACCTGTACATCGACAACTGGGACCACACGCTGTGCCGAGACATCGGCTGGATGGACTGGTGCGAACAATATGTGTTCCGTCATCTTCGCCGATGGAGTTTGCGCATCCTTTACACCGCTGCCTCGGAAGAAGGCCTCTGTCGACGCGTCTGCTATGTATGCCAACAGGCATGGTATGACTCAGACGCCAACCGCTACGGCAGGGCGGTCTACATGACGAGGGCTCCGCGCACGTACGACACGCCGGCAGCCATCAACCTTGCAGCTGAGGAACACCGTCTCCGCCGCCAATAGATACACATGGCCGACCTTGTTTCCGACCCGTCCGACGCCGCCGACATCGAGGAGATCAACGAGCACCTGCATCCAGACGCCATCTCGTTCAACGACCTGACCGCTTTGTACCAGCATCCGACCAGCGTCAAGATCCACTGGCGGCGCACGCGAGCAGAGATCGCCCGCATGCCCCAATCGCGCTTCTGACCCACGATGAAGACCCTGGCTGGCGCCTGGTCTACTTCATGCCGTCTCCACGTTCAACCTGATCGGCGCCTTTGCATATACGGATGCAACGTGAACCACGAAACTGACAGCATCTCGCACTACCTCATTTGCCCCCGACAGTGGCATGCCCGCCTCGGGATGCACGACAGCTGCCACAACGTTGACCCGAGCGACGAGAACCACGTCTCCCACGCAATGGTCCGCTTGGCCGTCGCATGCCGCATGTATCACACCTACGAGGATTTCCAGGCTTCCTACGACGACGTAAGCGCGTTCGAGGCCTCGACGCACAAGCATCTGAGTGAAGCGCGTGCCGCCGCCCACCAGGCCCTCCGTCTCGGCGCTTCGCCGCAAGGAGGCCGGAGCGCGGGCCCGCCGCCTGCTGCTGTTCAGCCGTTCTGTCCTTCCGACCGTTCGCCGTCCCACTCGTCCTCGTGTGCGCCTCTCTTCTTGCCGCCCAACCGTGCCTCTTCTCCGCTTCGAAACGTAAACTACGCAGTGAACGCGCCGCCTGTGCCGCTCCGCGTGCCACCTCGCGCTGCCAGCGCAGGTGAAAGCCGCTAGACGTCTGACTTGCCCCCTCCAGGGTTCGTTCGCTCCTCCTCCTCCTTTTCCTCCTCCTCCTCCTCCTCCTCGGCCCGCGCCCGGCAGCGCCCTGGGGCCCCCGTGGAGTCCTCTGGGGGGCATCCGCGCCCTCGGGCGCGAGAGCCCCAAGACGGCCCCGACACTGCCCCGGAGGCGCCCAAGACGGCCCCAAGTCGGGCCTGTCTCTCTACAGGACGAATATTCAATAATAGTAACAATTAGTTTGGGGATAACTGTTTGTATGTTGGATATGTTTGGTGGCATGTCTTACTCTTTTTTATGTTTCGTCCAAAACCCGCCTGTGCGTGGACATGCCCGACCTTTGGCTTTCGAGGTCCTCTCCACTTCGGGCCAGGAGACGCCCCAGACGGCCCCGCGCAGCTCCCGACGGCCCCTGGGAGCTCCGACGTGGACGCCTCCACCATCACTAGCTTTCTGGACGGCTCACCCTCGCCCTCATTATTCCAGACCTTCCTTGCTGATCTTCCACACTTTTGCGCTTCGGGTGATGCTGAGTTTTCTTGCGCTTCCCGAGGCTTTAAGTAGTTTCAATGCGGAGGGCGGAAGGTATGGAAGATGGAGGTGGACGGCCTACTGAGGGCAGTTTTGAAGTCGCGGGGATGTGCATCAAAGTCGAAGCCCATCTGAGGCGTCTCAGGAACGCCCAGAAAAAGGGCTTGGGAAGAGCCGCCGGGAAGAGCCACCGGGAGCGCCAGGGAGGCTCGCAGCGGCTTCCAGAGGGATGCCTCAGAGCACCTCGAGAGGGTGTGGATTTCGACCAAGTCTTAGCAGAGGTCGGAAGGCATGGAAGATGGAGGGCGGAGGGCAGACGTCCCGCAAACGCTCCGAGAGCCCCCGGACGGGCCCACAGAGCCCCGGCCTTCCGAGACGGCCTCGGGGCGGCCCCAAGCGGGCTCCCGCGCGGCCTCAGCCCCTGTTACAGCAGGACCCCAGGAGCCACGTAACAGCCCCCCCAGGGCCCCATGAGGGCCCCAGACCGAGGCAGGAGGCCCCGAGAGAGGCCCAATTCAGGCCCATGGAGCTTCACGGGCACCCCGAGCCAGCCAGTCTTGCCGTTGCGTGTCCCCCCGTCGTCGCCGTCGTCGCCGTCGTCCTCCCTGTCGCCGCCCCTCCGTCGTCGAGGGTGCCTCCGACAGTCCCCAGGACCGTCAAAATTACGATTCAGGATGACAAGCCGCCGCAGTGGGAAAGAGCCGGGACTTCGACGGACCGCGCGCCCAAAAGATTATGTCTGGGTCTGCGGCGGCTGCGCAGGCTGCCCTGGCCGTTGTCGGCGGCGCCGTCGTGGGGATCCATGTTCATGGCTTGTCCGGAGGCTCTGCGGGGCTGTCCTGGAATGCTCGAGGGGCCTCCGCGGGGCTCCACCGGGCGCCGTTGACGCCGCCGGCGTAGTCTCGGCGAGGCCCCATCGGGGGCCGCGGGCGCGGCCAGACAAATTTGACATCCTAGTTTGCTTTTTCCAAAGGCTCTGGGGGGCTGTCCTGGAACGCTCGTGGAGCCTCCGCGGGGCCGCATCGGAGGCCGCTGACGCCGCTGGCGTAGCCTCGGCGGGACTCCATCAGAGCCCGCGGCCCTGGGCAGACAAAATTGACGTCCTCGTTGGTTTTGTCCGGAGGCTCTGCAGGGCTGAGGGCTCAACATGCTCCGACACGACGGCCCGTGGGACGCCCGATCTGTTCCACTTCGACGAACTGGTCACCCACGGTTTGCGAATCCTCGGCTCAGCACGCCGTGGATTTCATCCACGGGTTTACATTGGTCAGCTACAGCGCTGGGACCAGCGCGTGCGAGAAGGGCAGGCAGTGGCAGCGGGCTCTGGCGCTGCCGAGCGAGATGTGGGAGTCGAGGCTGGAGCCGAGAGTCATCCGCACTACAACTCCAGCCGCGGCGCGTGCGCAAGGGGCGAGCAGCTCGAGGTCTTTGCGCACCTCTGGGCACTCCTTCACGGCTCCAGGGGGCCCCTCGATGGCCACGCATCGTTGTCAGATAGCCCCAGGACAGCTCTGATGCGCTCAGGTGAGCTGCAGGACGGCCCAAGAGCTCCCGACGCGAGTCAAATGGCGGCCCACGAGGACCCATGCTGACCCCACGAAGTTTTTTTTTTTTTTTTTTCAGATCCTCCCCATGACGGGCACAGAACGGCCCCACACGGCTCCAGGCCTTCCCAGGATCGCCCCAACACGCGGCCCGCAATGCCCCGACGGGCGCAGCAAAGCGGCCCAAGCGGGCACGACGACGGCGGCCCAGAACGGCCTCAGGCGGCCTCACAGAGCTCCAAGTGCCCACCCCAGAGACAGGCCTCAGAGGCCCTCAGGGGCTGCCCAAGAGGGCCCAGAGCGGGCTCCCAGACTGCCTCAGACCCCCAACGTGGCCCCAAGACGCCCAAGAAGCCCCGAGACGGCCCAAGAGCGCCTCACAATGGCCCAAGAGGGCCCCAAGAGGTGTTCATGCAGGACCGCTCCGAGATGCTCTGCAGCCTTCCAACAGATTCTGACAGTTGCCTAGGAGCTCGCACGAGAATTTCCAGCCCAAGCACCTTTCGCCGTTTCTGGATTCCCATACGCCCCAAAGACAGTCCCTGACCCCACGCACGCCCCAGAGCACCCCGCGATGCCCCACAGCCCCCCCACGAGACTCCGATAGTTGCCCATGAGCTCCCCCAAGAGGGCCCCAAGAAGGCTCCAAGACCTCCCAAGCGGCCCCCCCAAGACGGCCCAAGGAGGCCCCAAGAAGGGGAACTCCAACCCACGAAGACCCTCGTGACCGCGAGCTGGCCCCAGGAAAGCGGCTTCCGAGAGACCCGAAGCAGGCCCCCCAGAGGCCCCCGAGAGGCCCCAAGACACTTCCAAAACCGCCTCCAAGAGGCTTCCGATGGAAGATCCAGTAGGGAGAAGGGGACCGCGCCAGCCACCCAGACATTCGACACCCAGGCGCTTCTTTTTCTCCCTCCTTCGTTGGAGCGGCTTTGGTCTGACTGGGCGACCCATCGGGGACTTCTCCCAGAGGGTGCGACGGAACCGCCAGCCATCGGGGGCTGGCTCCGCAGGGCGTTCCGCCTTCCTCCGAGCTTGCGCGGGCCGCGCACATCCTCCGACCTCCTCTGACGGCCGCAGCCATGATGGAAAACGCGCGAATGCGCTTCTTAATTCTAGGCGCTTCGCGTATCCCCACCACTCGGCTTGTGCAGGTCGTCCGTTTGGAGCCTGGCGCCACATTGGCGACTCACTCCAATGGCCAGCACGTCTTCACCATGCACAAATGCTTGCCCACCGTGGTCCGCGTCCTCTGTGCGGTTTTTGCCTTGGCCGCTTGAATTCTGGTCATTTTGTCCAGTGCGCGTGCCCGAGCTTGCAGTGCGCCAGTCAGTTCAGCTTCACCCAGCCAGCAGCTGCAGTCTGAGTGGGCCGGCCGGCCTGCGCCTGTCCTAGCCAATTCGTCTAGTTCGCGTCCCGGACTTTGCTTTCGCCGCCTGACTTTCGTCTCGCGGCCGCGACCGAAAAAAAGTATTCCCACCAGAGCGACCTGGGCTTGGCGCCCCACTGGCGACTGCCCATCGCTTACCACGTCTGGGCACTCAGACGGCATGTTGGACACGCAGCCCACAGCTATCGTCCGCACGCTCCGTTTGGGTTTTGCCAATCGGCACATCTTGAATCTACCAGCATTTTGCCGTGTTGCAAGTGCTCGAGCACCCTGGACGCCCTCAGCTTGCCGCTCCCCCCGCGCAGTCAGCCGCTGCTGGATGAGTGGGCCGGCCGGCTCGCGCCGCGTTCAGCTGCTAATTAGGCCGTTGTCGTGACCCGTAGCGCTTCTGACTCCGCTAGCGCCCTCCCTAGCGGACGCGATCGAAAGAAAAAGTATCCCTACCAGCCTGTGCCTGACCCTCGCTTTACGACCTGTTTGACGGCGCGCGGCTGCCCGCGTCGCTCGCGAGCAAAAAGTACCCCCACCAACCCATCCAGAAGCAGATCGCCTGGCGATTTGTCTTGATCAGGGAAGTGCAGAAGCGTGCAGTGCAACAGGCGCATCGGAAGCGTTTTTCGGGTACAAAACAAGAGGCGGCAGCGCAATGAGCGCAGGGCAACAAGTGTGCAGTGCAAACATGCGCGCAACAGGGCTTTGGGTTGCAACAGGCCTCATTGCGCAGGGCTTTGGGTCTGGAGTAGCGTTCCAAATGCGCGCATTCGCTTCTTGGTTTCCAGCCTTGGCCCCAACACCCAACACTGCGGAGTGTGCCCTTGGTTTTTTTGTGTGTGTGTGTGTGTGTGTGTGTGTGTGTGTGTGTGTGTGTGTGTGTGTGTGTGTGTGTGTGTGTGTGTGTGTGTGTGTGTTTTGGCAAGCGGAGGGTCTCATGTTCTTGAGGGAAACTCCCGGAAGCAATCAGCAGCAAACGGCAGCAACAGCAGGCAGCATGCCAGTAAGCCATCAAGTAAGCAAGCAACAAACAGCACGCAGCAAACAAGCCGGTCAGCCAGTCAGCCAAGCTGGCCAGCAAGAAAACACGCAATCAGAGAGCTAACAACAAACCGATACGAGCAGGCAGGCTGTTCGCAAGAAGCTTAGATAAGCAAGTCGCAGCAGCCATCGACTCCTCGAGCCTCCTGGCCGACGCCCCGATCAACATCGACGAAATCCTCAGGGAATGACCCTGGGGGGCAGTCTGTCTGGAATGGTCTTTCTCCACAGAGATCGACTGCTGACGGGCCCTACGCCCGAACACAGCCCCCAGATATCTTCGAGGACGACAGTCAGGAGGGAAAGACACACACAGACACAATTAATCGTCGATTCCCCAGAAAATATGGGAAAATATGGGAAGTGGGGGGGGAAGACAAGAATCCAGAACATATGAGAAAATATTGGGAATCTGGCTATTTGTGTCTATCTATGTGCGTGTCTCAGTCCCCCTTCAGACAGACCCTCTCGAACCTCGACGCTCCTCGCCCACCTCCCCTCGGCCGCCGCTCCTCCCGTCTCTCGCTCCTCGCTCTCCGCCGGTCGCCCGTGGCTCCGCGCCGGGCCACGACCTCCTGCATGCTCGGCGCGAGCTGCCGCCGGATGGGTCGGCACTGGCGCCACGCCTCGGGCGCTGCGCTGCCCCCTTCGCCTGGCATCGCTCGGACGTGTGCATTTTTTCTCGGCGAGGGCCATCGAGGAGCGTCCTTGATCATGTGGCGAAAAAACCACGCACTGAACCGAACAAAAACGCAATGAATGGACGTCCGAGCGATGGCCAGTTCGTGGATCCCGGCGCCAGCGCGCCAGATCCACGGGTCTCTAGTCCACGTCAGCGCGTGCCCGATGGAGGTCCCGACCGCTTCCCCGGGGGCGTCTCGTTCCTCCTGGGTCCAAGTTTGGTACTTGGCCCCCGTGCCCGATCACGGGCCCGAGGGGCCAGAATCGAGTACTGGCACCGGGGTTGACCAGTCGCGCTGTCGGAAGAGGTACGCGTGATACGCATCGGGCAGCGGCGCCTCTCATCTGTTCTTCCTTGTCCGTCCCCTCCTCCTCCTTCCCTTACCCGCCCATGCAGGAGGCCACGGCCTCAACGCCAGGCCCTGATGGGCACGGGCGGGCTCCCCAGAGGAACGCCTACGACTCCAGCGTTCGCTTCGCCTTGCGTCGCTTCCTCCTTCTGCTCTCCCCGCTCCCATCCTCTTCCCCGCTACTGCGCGACCGCCAGGAAAAGGTCCGGCTCGAGCACACACACATATATTACACTCCATTCCTCACGTTGCATCTTCGGGGGGCCTCGCCTGTCCCCCCAAAATTGGTGTCTTTCCTTGTGCCCGACGCGGGTTCGATGCGGACTCGACGCGGATTTGGCGTAGGTTCGACGCGGTTTCGACATGGATCCGACACACGGATCCGACGAGTCCGCCCTGGATTCCACACCGACCCGACGCGGATAGGGCCGCGACGGGACAGACAAGGTTCCCCGAGGATGCAGCATAACCCCCCCGGGTGTTGCTAGAAGTGCCCCATGCCCCAGGGCGCCTCCAGGAATTCCAGGGAGGCCCCCACGACCCCCAGCGCGGCCTTCACGAGGCCCAGAGGGCCCCTCAAAAAGGCTCCGAAGCGGGGGCGAGAAGCTGGGGGGTACCTTGGGCCAGGGGCACCTTTTAGCAAGCCCCGATCCATTCCTTGCGCGGCCGGGCCCCTGCCCCCCGCGCAGCCTTGCGCCCGGATCCATTCGGGGAAACGTAAGACTCGAGTCAGCTGGAACTCGGGTTTGCCGCCGTCTTTTGACGAGCGCGCCCTGGACTTTGACGGCCCGGCTTCCGTGGGACGTCTGCAGCGGGAGCTCGCGCCAAACTTGAGACGATTGGGTCTCGTCATTTTCATGAAGGCCCCGTCAGGCCAACCTGAGTCTCCGGTACCCTGAAGTCGGGCCTGTCCCCCTACAGGGGGATTTTCGACGAGAAATAAAAAAATCCCCAACAATAGTCAAAAAAAAGTAAAAAATAGTCTGGGATTATTTTGTATTAAGTATGTTTTTGCCTTTTTGGTGTATTTTTGGGGTATCTCTTATTTTTCGTATTGTTTATGAAGGCCCCGTCAGGCCAACCCACCAGATCACCCCAACCCAACCCGAAGGCTTCAATTTGCCCTCCATTTCCAGTGGTGGGGGGGGGGTCGGGGAACATTGAAAAAATACACATGGAGCCCATACCCCTTCGGGTTGGGTTGGGGTGGTCTGGTAGGTAGTCAGTCAGGCCAACCCGAGAGTCCCTGGTACCCGAGTCTCACGTCTTCCTGACTCATGCGCGGCGCCGGCATCCTGCTGGCCGCCGCCGCGCTGCAGGCGCGGCCCCCCCCGGCCACAGGGGGTTCCTTCGGGGCCCTCCGCGGCACGCGTCTGGCCACGGCCCTTCGGTGCTCCGGCGTCTAGGGGCATCGATCGGGAGGCAAGAAGAGGAGGACGAGGAGGAGGAGGAGGAGGAGGAGGAGGAGGAGGAGGAGTGCAGCCAGCAAGCCACTCTCATAATGCTCGGGGCCGGGCCTCTCGTGGCCAACGCGCCCAACTTAGCACAGTGGTCGGCAATATGCGAGGAGGAGGAAGAGCAGCAAGAGGAGGAGGAGGAGGAGGAGGAGGAGGAGGAGGAGGAGGAGGACGAGGAGGAGGAGAGGAGGAGAGGAGGAGGAGGAGGAGGAGGAGGAGGAGAGGAGGAGGAGGCAGGAGGAGGAGGAGAGGAGGAGGAGGAGGAGAGGAGGAGGAGGAGGGGAGGAGGAGGAGGAGGAGACGGGGAGCAGGATACGGAGGAGGAGGAGAGGAGGAGGAGGAGGAGGAGGAGGAGGAGGAGGAGGAGGAGCGGGGGGAGGTGGAGGAGGAGGAGGAGGAGGAGGAGGAAGGAGGAGGAGCAGGAGGAGGAGGGAGGAGGAGGAGGAGGAGGAGGAGGAGGATGTGGACGAGGAGGGAGGAGGAGGAGGTAGGAGGAGGAGAGGAGGAGGAGGAGGAGGAGGAGGGCAGGAGCAGAGGGAGCTGGACCAGGAGGAGGAGGTGGAGGAGGAGGAGGGAGGAGGAGGAGCTCGACCAGGAAGAGGAGGAAGAGTAGGAGATGAAGGAGGAGGAGGAGGAGGAGGAGGAGGAGGAGGAGGAGGAAGAGGAGGAGAAGGAGGGGGAGCAGGAGGACGAGGAGGAGGAGGAGGAGGAGGAGGAGGAGGAGGAGGAGCAGCAGGAGGAGGAGGAGGAGGAGGAGGAGGAGGAGGAGGAGGAGGTGGAGGGGGAGGACGTGGACGACGAGCAAAGCCGAATGCTTGGCACCTGCCCCCTGGGTGCCGTGGCGATGTTGTCCCATCCTCGTTCTCCCCCTCCGTCTCCCCTTCTCTCTCTCCCTCCTCCTCCCCCTGCTTCTAGCCCATCCGCCTCGTCTGGTCGCCTGGGGCTTCGCTTCCCTTCTGAGCCTCCAGCCCTCGTTTAGTCGAATGGGAGTTCGACGCCCCCAGCGCATGGCGGCTGCGCGGCACAAATGCAGAAGCAACGCTTATAGCACGATTTCTTATCCCACAGGGTTTCTGCGGGCTGCGTTGCTTTCGAGGTTTGGAGCTCCGTTCCCTGCCCTCGTCGGGGAACGCACACTACCCGCAGGGGGATCGCGTTCTGCGGCGTAACAGCGAGGCACTGATGACAAGTGAACATGTCACGACGTGGCCCCCAACGCTGCCTGATAACAAACGATACGGGCAGGAGCTTTGGCCCAGCGTGACGCGCCGCCGGTGCTGCCCTTCCACGCGTCGGCGAGACACGTTGTCCACGCCCCAGTCTCTAAGCGTCCACGCCCCGAGCCTTTCCCGGCTTCCCGCCCCGCGGAGCGGAGTGACGCGCCGTCCGCTCGCAGGGCACAGCGCGTCGCTGAGGCAGCCGCCGCGTCGCGCTGAGCACAGGTCCCCGACCGTGACTCCTTATGGAGAAGGGAGGAGGAGGAGGGAGGAGGAGGAGGAGGAGGAGAGGAGGGCGGAGGAGAGAGGAGGAGGAGGAGAGGAGGGAGGAAGGAGGAGGAGGAGAATGAGGAGGAGGAGGAGGAGGAGGAGGAGGTGGAGGAGGAGGAGGAGGAACAGGATGAGAAGCAGGAGTGTGGCGGAATTGAGGTAGGAGCGCCTGGAGCGGCGGCGGTGTCGGCGGGAGCGGCGAGCGCCGGAGCCGGCGGGAGCGGCGAGCGGCCACGCAGGCGCCTGGCGTAGCACTCCACGTCGACGTGGTTGACAGGCGCCAGGGGGGGGGGCTCAGCAGTGGAGGGGCCATGAGGGGCTTGGGCGACCCATCCTCCTCCTTTCTCCTCCTCCTCCTCCTCCTCCTCCTCCCTCCTCCTCCTCCCTTCTCCTTCCCCTCCCTCCTCCTCCTCATCCTCCCTCACTCCTCTTCCTCCTCCGCCTCTCATCCTCCTCCTCCTCCTCCTCCTCCTCCTCCTCTCGAGGCCTGTCTCTTTTTTCGGGTTCCGATCTCGGGAGGAGGCTGAGTCTCTCGGTCTTCGAGCGCGGGAGCGCCGACGGGAGGTTGTGCCGCCCGAGGAGGATATCGGCCCCTTCTAACTCGTTGAAGTCTGTTTGCCTTTTGATGCATGTTTAATGTGATGGCACCTTTCCAGCCGCTGCCGAGCTCCTCCTCCTTCTCGTCATCATCATCCAGAATTTCTCGATATGAATACTACTCTCCTCCCTCCCCTGAGTCTATGGCGGAATCTGTCTCGGAGTGTTCGGCCCCCCCTCGCGCATCGTTTTTGTTCCGCACAGGATGTCGGCGAGGTGGGTTGTCGCTTTTGTTTTTTTCTGAAAGTGCTGCTCTCGCTGAGGCGCTGGCTTCATTTTCGGGCTTCCGCTGGTTCCGAATCGTGCTCCCGCTGCAGCGCTGGCTTCATTTACGCGCTCGTTCCAAATCGTGCTCTCGCTGAAGCGCTGGCCTCATTTTCGGGCTACCGCTCGTTCCGAGTCGTGCTCTCGGTGCAGCGCTGGCCTCATTTCCGCGCTTCCGCTCGTTCCGAATCGTGCTCCCGCTGCAGCGTTGGCGTTATTATTTCCAGTGCCCTGCCACGAAATTGTTTTCGGTCCTTCCACATAGGCCCCCAAATCTGAAAAATTGCCTTCCGAAGAAACAATCAGAAGTGATTACACATTCGGTGCCGATTATTCGATGTGTTGGGCCGCAGAAGCCCCCCTTTTATTTGGGGGCGTCGCCACGCCATGCTATATCATGCTACGCGTTAGTCTTCAACACCATGCTATGCCATGTAATCCTACGCCATGCTACGACATCCGTTTGTGCGAATAGGGAGGAGATCTGCGCCATGGTAAGGGATGGGAGGGAGGTGTAGGACATCAGATATGACGCGAGCACGCCTAGCTTGTCCTCCTCCTCCTTCTCCTCCTCCTCCCTCCTCCTCCTCCTGCTCCTCCTCCATCTCCTCCCCCCCTCCTCCTCATCCTCCTTCTCCTTCTCCTCCTTCTCCTCCTCATCGGGTCGCCTACGGCCCCGGAGGAAACCGTGCAGGGGAGGAGGACGAGGACTGCAGAGGAGTGCTAATGCCCTTGAGGGTTGGCGTAGCCCTGTGGAGGTGCTCGGGAAGGTTGGGTTGGGGTGACAACCTTCTGGCCCCAGAGCCTGTCAGGGACTGTTGTTGGCATCTGGCGCTCGCGGATGGTACGCGTGGTAGCCCCCTCTGTTCGACACATTAGGTTTGGCGGGGGGTTGCTTCACCATAGCCCCTATAGCCTCCTACATACAAGTGATCAGTCATGAAACTTGTCTCACCACCTGATCAGACGGGCTGGTATTCCCCAGACTAGCGTGACAGTAGCGCCTGTTTCCGCAGTATTGGCCTATGTCGAAAAAGCGTTCAACGCGTGGACCACGGCATCCAGTTTTAGCAGCTCAGCGCGCTGCTGTCTGGCGTGCCAGCCCCCTCAAGGAAACGACATGCGCCATATGCTCGGCTGCCCCGTGCTTTCGCTCTTGTCCCTCTCCCTCCCGCTTCTGCCGGCCGAGCTCTGCTTAAATGACGGCCTCTCCCGAATGCGTGTATGGGAGTTTCGGACAATGCCGTCGGATGATGCCGCTTGATGCCGTATGAAAGTCATTGCTTATCACGGCTTCAAGCGTTCCACGCCCTTTCGTCCTAACATATCGTCGGCGGCCATGAATACGCCATTACACCAGCAAGCTCGACGGTGCGATGCGTTCGCTCCTCTGGCGATCACGCCTCATGTGATTCCCCCTGAGTGGCGCTAGTGGCCTGGTCCGTGAGCGTCGGGACCTCGATGTGACCCTCGGCTTCGTGTCGTGTCGTGCTCGCCCGGGGGGACATGCGGGCTTTGTGTCATCTTGCGTCAGCCTCCCAGCTGTCAGAGCAAAGGGTCGGCCATGAGTGCACGAGTGCACCCGCGAACTCGCAGGGGCGTTACGCCCACGCCGCGGGTGGGCACGCCTCGTGTGCTCCCGCTGCGTGGTGCTGCTGCTGCTCCTCTGCCCCGCCTCCCTTTCCCCCTTGCTCTCTTCCTTCCTCCTTAGCCACAGGGCGATTTCTTTCGGCTGGTACAAAACAAGTGTGCCCCCGCTGCGTGGATGCCTGGGCCCTGGGCCGCGTGCGCCGAGATGGCCCCCTCGAGGGGCAGCGGATCTCTATGAGCTCTTGGGCGGGTCTCCTCATCGCCCCCTGCTCTGGACCGTCCGTGCCCTCGCGCGTGGCGTGTCCCTGGGCTTCTGCGAAGTCCCGCCGCCCTTCCGAGAAGGCCGTTTCCTTCTCGTTTCCCCCCTCGATCGCCGCAGAAGCTTCCCGGGTCTGCCTCGCTGGGGCGCGCCAAGGCCAGCGGCTCGCGGAGGGTTCTGGACATGGCGGTGTGGGCCCCAGGTGAGGCCGAGGACGTCAAAGTCATAAGTCCTCCTAAGATTCCTCCTCCTTCTCCTCCAGCTCCTCCTCCCGCTCCTCCTCCTCCTCCTCCTCCTCCTCCTCCTCCTCCTCTTCCTCCTCCTCCTCCTCCTCCTCCTCCTCCTCCTCATACTTCTCCTCCTCCTCCGCCTCGTCCTCCTCCGCCTCCTCCTTCACCTTCTCTCCTCTCCTCCTCCTCCTCCCTCCTCCTCCTCCTCCTCCTCCTCCTTCTCGACCCCCTCCGCCTCCTCTTCCTCCTCCTCCTTCTCATCCTCCCCCTCCTTCTCCTCCTCTTCCTCCTCCTCCTCCTCCTCCGCCCTCTCCTTCTCGTCCTGCTCCTTCTCATCCGCCTCGTCCTCGTCCTTCTCCTCCGCCTCCTCCTGCTCCGCCGCCTCCGCCTGCTCCTCTTCCTCCTCCTCCTCCGCCTCCTCCTCCTTCTCTTCGGCCTCCTCCTCCTTCTCCTCCTCAACTTGTGCAGTCGAAAACCGGATAGTGGGGCGCCAGAAGGACGTGTAAAGGCCTCTCGAAGGACACGGTAAGCTCCTGGAGAGAGCTTCCGAGAGAGTTTCTGGAGAGCTCCCAGGCAGAAGAATCGGAAAACGCTTTGAAACGGCCTGCCTGAGCACGGTGCAGCTTCAGGCAACTCGTGTCAGGGATTCTTGCCGGAAGCCCGATCGAGCTCGGGGGCTGCCCCTGCAGCGCTGGCCTCCAATTCGAGAACCCTACAGCTCTCCAGGGAGCTGACCGGGAACTTGGCCCCCCCCGCGCCCCTCCCCTCTCCGAACGCGTTCTGCTACTCGCAAAAAGTGCCTGCTCGCAGACGCCCGAAGCACAAATGTTTGTTTCGACGAAAGTTACCGTAGGTCTCCCGCGCCGGATCCAGACTATTTGCGAGCAGTTACTCGCCACCCACCAAGCCACCCCAACCCAACCCGAAGGGTCGGATTTTCCCTCGATTTCTAGTGGGGGGGGGTCCGGGAACATCGAAAAAACACATGGAGCCCATACCCCCCCCCCCAACCCGAAATTCGGGTCTTCGGGTTGGGTTGGGGTGGTCTGGTAGGTAGTCAGTTACTTTGCGCGCAGTGGAGCGCGATCGTCTGGTCCCAGGCGCTCGCTCGCGCGGCACCTCGAGGCCGTGCGGTCGTTCTCGTTCGACCACTTCGTGGAGAAGTTCAACCGCTCGTACGTCGCGGGCACCGAAGAGCCTTCGGGGGGGGGGGGGGGGGGCAAGCGTGCAGTCGGGCCTGTCCCTCTACAGGGGGATTGTTAAAAAATAGTCGAAACATACTACGGGGACGATTTTGCTATTATTTGGGAGCATTTTGGTGAAAATTAATTATACTGTGATTTTTCGCCCGAAGCCCCCTGTATGGGGGACAGGCCCGACCTAAGGCAAGCTGCCCCGCGAGGGGGGCGGTGGAGGGCCCTGAAGCCCTGGCGTCCGAATTTTTGCACAGCGGGCGACTTGGGTTCGAGGTCCGAGGTATTCGTGTTAAGTCGGGCCTGTCCCTCGACAGGGGGAACATTCAAAAATAGTAAAACATAGTGGTGGGACGATTTTTTTCGAATTGTTTTGACCATGGCATTTGTTTTTCGATATTTGTTTCTTTCGTCCACAGTCCGCCTGTAGTGTGTCATGCCCGACATAACCTGAAACCCTGGCGTCCGAATTTCTCCACAGCGGGCGACTTCGGTTCGAGGTCCGAGGTTTTCGGCGGTCCTCGAATCGCGGGATGCCCCGCAGCTGAGCTGCGCCTCGCCGGGGACTCCTCCCGAGTAGCAAGGATCGCCCCGTATGGCCGCTGGAGGGCCGAGCGACGACGACGACGACGGCGACGACGACGACGACGACGACCACGACGACGACGACGACGACCACGACCACGACCACGACCACGACCACGACCACGACCACGACCACGACCACGACCACGACCACGACCACGACCGCGGCGGCGGCGGCGGCGGCCGGACAACGACGACGACGACGACGGCGACGGCGGCGGCGGCAACGGCGCCAGCGGCGGCGGCAGCGGTGGCGGGCCACACCCTTGAGATCCTGACGACTTCTGTTTCGTTTTTGGCCCCAGGATCCTCACATATCGATCGGGCTCGCAAATGGCGTCGAAAGAGGGGGCCCAGGGTCTCAGCAGAGTTGTTGCACGATGTTGTCTTTTTTCGTGGCGTCGCATCTCAGATGGGGAGCAGGCCTGGGAGTCCGAGGAAGAAGCACGTAGCGATGCGGCTGCTCGTCGTGGAAGGCCCCCGCCGCCACGGCGAGTTAGCGGAGCAGGTACCTACCTATTTGCCTCCCCAGGGGGGGGACGAGAGAGGGTGGAAGAGGCGTTTCGGATTCGGGTTTGACCTGCGTTCGGAGCTGGTTTCCTCGGGCGGCCGACTCGGGCGGCCGACGGCGGGCGTCCTCACTCACGCCCTGGGGGGCCGAGGTTGTTGCGGCATCTTCGTGTGAGCATGTTTTGGCAGCTCGCTCGTCTTCGGCACCGCCTGATTCCGGCGCTTTGCCCCCTCCTGGCCTTGACGTGAGGCCCCTCCTTCTGCCCCCCCCCTTTGCTAATTCAAGCTGCGCGCGGCCCGCTTAGCTTCGACCGGAAGAGGTGCGCTCTCGACCCGCGGATCAAGAAGTTTTGGCAGCTCGCTCTACGTTTCCTCCTCAGCCGTTGAAAGCGCGGCCAGACAACACGATCTTTGCCCTCCAGGTGCTTTCGGGCGAAGAGAATTATGCACATGCACCGATCCTGTCAAGGCCCATCCTTGACCCAGGATCGGTGCATATGCCTTCCTGGCCAAGGCAGGAGGGCGTATGCACCGATCCTGGGCTCAGGATGGGCCTGGCCAGATTCGGTGCATGTGCATAGTTCTCTTTCCTCTGTGCTTGTGCTGAGCAGCTGCCTGGGTCTGCTGCGTGCTCTTGCCCAGTTGGCGCCGTGGCCGCTTCGCGGGCGCCCTTCGCTCGCTTGGCGGGTCTGCTCGGCTCTCTGCTCGTGGGCGCCTCGCGGGCGCCTCGTGGGCGCCTCGTGGGCGCCTCGTGCGCCGGCCTGGTCAGCCAGGCTTTCGGCCGAGTGGCGCCCGTGGGCTTCCCGCCTGGCCTCGTACGCACATCGCTTGCGCCATGTAGATTTTCCGGCCAGGACAAGAATCGAGTCTGCCACGCCCCTGCGCCCAGGGTTACCCGTTCACGTTTTCCGTCATGCCACACAGGCGAGGCTGCCCCATTGTCCATCCTGCATTTGAAGGCACATGATCCGAGCCAAACCGGTATGGACCCCCCCGTTCTGTCTGTGCTAAATCGTACCATGCGCGCGCCTTCGTCTACGTCAGAGCATCATGTTACAGCAATGCTTTGTCACGAGCCCCGAAGGGTCCGCACACGCGGGCAGAGACACATCTCTGCTGCACGCAGTCAAAGCAGAAAAGTATTGTGCAGCACGGGCATTGGGCGCCGAAGGGGCCTGCATCCTCGCCGCGCCTCCATACGATCCTGTCGCACCGCGCGCCAGGTCACAGAGCCAAGCTTGGTCGGGCGGGCACCCTTCGGGCGCCCGCGCGCGCAGACCAGTGTCCGTGGAGGGGGCGTCGGCGACTGGCAGCCAAGCCAGAGGCGCGTTGCAATTCCAGGGGCACACACATAACAACTCTGAGGTCCGCGCGGATTTCTCGGATCGGCGCTGGACCCCCCTCCCTGGCACGCGGAGCGCGCCAGGGGCGGCGCCGGAGGCGCCGCCGGGGGGCCCCAGCGCCGATCCGAGAAATCCGCGCGGACCTCTGCGTTTTTATGTTTACGTCACTTTTTGTTCCCCTAGTCTCGGCAATTTCAGCTTCCCATCCTCCGCACCAGGAGTGGGCCCACAGGCTGGCCATCTTCACCAAGGAGAAGGAGGTGGCGCCAGCGTGCGGCACCAGAGGAGGACGAGGAGGAAGCGGAGAAGGACGAGGGAGATGATGCAACGGTGGACAGGGGAGGAGGTTGCATAACGAGTACGCATGATCAGCAATGAAGAGTGGAGGGAGGGAAAAAGGCGGTGGTGTCGTTCCTCTCCGGCCCGCGACAATCCTGGCTCATGGGGATCACGATGTTCGCAGACTACACCGCGTCGGAGCGCTGGTCCATGCTGGGCCGGAGGGGCAGCCCCAAAAACAGGACCCGGATCGAAGAAGGCATGTTCCCCTCTTGTGTTTGGCCTTCTCACCCTTTGTCCATTTCTCCTCCCTCCCTCGTCTGTGTGATCTCCTTGACCCTCCCAGGACTGCAAGCGGTGCCTCCGCGAACTGGCGCGAGTGGACGTACCCCCAGGAGCATAACGCCCTGCATACAAACAGCCCGTGGAAGCTCGGCAATATCGTCCGCTCCCAGGACGCGTGCCCCATTTGAGGAGGAGCAGGAGGTGGAGAAGGAGCAGGAGGAGGAGGAGAACCAATGCAATCCCAAGAACCTTTCAAAAGCCACCATAAGGATTCATTATCATTGAGGGAAGTGCCCCCTTGGAAATCAACCGTTTGAACGTCGTCATCCTCGCCAGAACACCGCTCCTGGGACTTCAACGCCACGAATCAACATGACTGGTGCGTCCTGACAATCCCAAATCGCGTCGGAACACTATTTCTGCGAGTCTCACAGAGCATAAACGTAATCGTTGCTCCCCGACAACCCTACATCGTCTCAGCATGCCAAGTCTGACTGGGACGTCACCCACAACAACCTTTTGCGCTGCCGTAGGCTCTTAGAGCGGCGCCGAGGCGGCAGCCGCATTTTGAACACGGACCGCCCTCGGTCCGTGAAGCGCTTGCAAACATGTCAGACGAGTGCGCGCGGCTCTGCGGCGAGAGCCACGTCCTCCATCCGCGAATCTCCCGCACAAAGTTGATACGAGCGTGCGCGACGCTCTGGCGAGAGCCACGGTTCGAAAAGGTACCAGCCGCTATCCGTGGAGCTCTTTGATGGGCCTGTTTTCCACCACCACCACCACCACCATAAGTCGGAGGGGGGAATGAGGTGGATGAGGAGGAGGAGGGAGAGGAGGAGGAGGAGGAGGAGGAGGAGGAGGAGGAGGAGGAGGAGGAGGAGGATGAGAAGGAGCACCCCCTCCCCCTCCAACTTATGGTGGTGGTGGTGGAAAACAAGCCCACGACTCTATCATCTTTTAAGACGAGTGTGCGCGGCTC
>CAUYUJ010018279.1:162021-184521 GCA_963575745.1 Prorocentrum cordatum | reverse complement strand
CGCTGGGCCTCCCAAGAGTTCACGAAAGTGCCGACGGTGTCGCCGATCGCAAGCCTCCCAGGGTGCGGCGAGGTCCCGAGGTGGTCCGCGTATGACGTACCTCCGCTGGGCCTCCCAGGACCCCACGAACGTGCCAACAGTTTCGCAGATCGCAAGCCCCCCAGGGGGTGGCGAGGTCTCGTTGTGATCTGCGTATGACGTACCTCCGCTGGGCCTCCCAAGAGCCCACGAAAGTGCTGACAGGTTCACAGATCGCAAGCCCCCCAGGGGGCGGCGAGGTCCCGAGGTGGTCCGCGTGGGACCCACCTCCGCTGGGCCTCCCAAGAGCCCACGAAAGTGCCGACAGTTGCGCAGATCGCCCCCCCAGGGGCGGCGATGTCCCGAGGTGGTCCACGTAGGACCCACCTCCGCTGGGCCTCCCAAGAGCCCACGAAAGTGCCGACGGTTTCGCAGATCGCAAGCCCCCCAGGGGGCGGCGAGGTCTCGAGGTGCTCCGCGTATGACGTACCTCCGCTGGGCCTCCTAGGAGCCAACGAAAGTGCCGACAGTTTCGCAGTTGCAAGCCCCCCAGGGGGCGGCGAGGTCCCGAGGTGGTCCGCGTGGGACCCACCTCCGCTGGGCCTCCCAAGAGCCCACGAAAGTGCCGGCAGGTGCGCAGATCGCAAGCCGCCCATGGGGGCGGCGAGGTCCCGAGGTGGTCCGCGTGGGACCCACCTCCGCTGGGCCTCCCAAGAGCCCACGAAAGTGCCGACGGTTTCGCAGATCGCAAGCCCCCCAGGGGGCGGAGAGTTTCCGAGGTAGTCCGCGTGGGACCCACCTCCGCTGGGCGTCCCAGGAGCCCACGAAAGTGCCGACAATTTCACAGATCGGCCCTCCCAGGGGCGGTGAGGTCTCGAGGTGGTCCGCATATGACGTACCTCCGCTTGGCCTCCCAGGAGCCCACGAAAGTGCCGACAGTTTCGCAGATCGCAGCCCCCAAGGGGACCGCGAGCTACAGTCGGGGCCCTGGAGAAGGAACCCTTTTCGTTGGGGAGGGGCTCGGTGTTCCTTGATTGTTTCACAGCTTGCCTTAGGTTTCCCTTAAGGTTTTTGATATGGAATCGAAGTTTCACTTATGGAAAATAAGGGCCTCGTTCCTTATTTAGGGTTCCTTAGGTCAGCGCCCCGACTGTATCGTTGTGATCTGCGTATGACGTACCTCCGCTGGGCCTCCCAGGAACCCACGACAGTTTCGCAACCCCTAGGCACGCCCACCCAACAGACAAGACGGCGAGGCAGGAATCAGGAACCAGACGGCACGAGAGAAGAGGAGAAGGGAACACAGGAAACAGGATAGAAAGAGGAGAGGAGAGGAGGAGGAGGACGAGGAGGAGGAGGAGGAGGAGGAGGAGGAGGAGGAGGAGAGGAGGAGGAGGTGGAGACCAAACTGCTCTATTCAAAACGAGAACCCAACACAGGAGGGTTGGGAACAAATGGGGGGGCGTCACATGCCTTCGACTCGGGGGGGGGGGGGGGGGCAGGGGCAGGCTCCGCGATGGGCTGATGGGGCACCTCGCTTGCTGCGAGCGGGGGCGGCGCCTCTCCGCCCAGGTCGGGGTCCTGCCGCGCGGGGGGCGGGGGCCGTCTTCGCGGAAGGCTGCTTCGCCCCGGCGGGGGTCTCGCGCTCTGCGGTGCCGGGGGCTTCCAGCGACGGGGGTCGACGCCAACGGGTGTCAGTCAGAGCGCTGGATCTCGCAGGATCCTGCAGGGCCAGGGGTGCACTGACCCGGGCTTGGGCGCAGGCTCCTGCAGGGTTCTGCAGGATCCGGCGAGGTCTGACTGGCCCGGGTCTGGACTGCCCCGGGTCGGTGGATCCCCGACAGTGGGCGGCGGTGGGCGGCGGGGTGCGGCGCTGCACCCGGACCTTGAGCTTCGACGGTCGGCCTTCGAAGGTTGAGTTGCTTGGTTGTTAGCGCAGGGGGGGTTCTCGTCGCCATGCCCGGATGCGTTCCGAGATTCGGGCTTTCCCTCGCCCTCATCCTTCCAGACCTTCCGTGCTGGCCGTCCACACCCATGCGCTTCGTGAAGCGCTGAGTTTTCCTGTTTCCTGAGGGTTTCGATAGTTTCAGTGCATCACCTTCCGCGCCTTCCGCAGAGGTCGGAAGGTATGGAAGGTGGAGCTGGAGGGTTAACGCGCCCAAGGATCGAGAGGTCTAGGATCAGGTTTGTATGGGAAAAGCCGGTTTAGCACGGGGTCCGCCGCAGAGCGCGCGCGATGAGATCTGATGGAATCCGTGAGGAGATCCGCAGGATTCCTGAAGAGTCCCGGGGGATCTGTCGGACATCCTCATGACACCTTCTGGACATTCCTCAGGGCAGGATTCCTCCAGACCCCGCAGCAGATCTCCAGGATTGTTTGGGAAATTCGCAAGGTTTCCAGGGTCATCCTGCGGAACCCATCGGACATCCTCCAACATTGCTGGCGGTCCTGAGGAGATTATTCGGATTCCTCCAGATCTCCTTGACATGTGCGGGGCACCGCAGGGTGTCAGGGATGCCTGACGGTATCCCGGACGTCTGTTCGACTACGTATAGGTTCTTTTCGATCGCGAAGGCAACCCTGAGGATAGCTAAAGCATTCGTAGGACACCCACCATGGAATGCATGAGGAGCTCCGTGGGATCTTCAACATTCTGGAGGAAGTTGTCACGAAACCTGGCACCTGCCCATGGACATTTCTCAGCTGCGTAAAGACTTCCAGGGAAGGCCGCAGGGGCAGGAATCCTGCGTTGGGGGCGGGGCGCCAGCCTAGCTCGCCGGGCGGCGCCGGGCCTCCTGTCTTGTTCCTGTGCGTGGGAAGCTGCTCAGAGTCGGAGTCCGCTCGGGTGTTAGGTGGCAGGCGAGCAGAGAGGGAGGGGGGGGGGGCAGGGTCGAGATTCGAGGTTCGACAACGTGTGGTCTTGTCTTTGCAGGCTCCGCGGGAGGGCCTTTCTCCAGCGCCGGGGCCAGCACCGACGGATCGGGGGTGGAATTCTGCACCAGATGCTCTCGCACTCATTCTTCCAGACCTTCCGTGCTGACCTTCCACACCCATGCGCTTCGTGAAGCGCTGAGTTTTCCTGTGTTTCCTGAGGCTCTCGATAGTTTCAATGCGTCAGCTTCCGCGCCTTCCGCGGAGGTCGGAATGTATGGAAGGTGGAGGTGGAGGGTGGGCCACGACGGAGGGGTCCGAGCACCGATCTTGACCCGATTTGGCGTCATCCCGCTTGGGTGCCTGCTCGTCTTGTGCCCCAGTCAGTTCAGACCCCCTGGCCGCCTCCAAGCTCAGAGGTCCCCCGGGTGGCTCGGAGGCGAAGCGGGAGTTCGTTGAATTTGTGTGTGCTTGCGCTGGACAGCGGAGGCGAAACCCGCTTTCATGCGTCGCGTGAGGACAGGCGAGCGAGATCTCGCTTGTTCCGTCGTTCGCCACCGCGCCGTGGCAGCGCCCGCGGGTGCGCCCTGGCCTTGGCCCTGGCTGCTGCCGCGGTCCCCGCCTCCCGGGCTGGCCGCTCCGGCCCGCTCACCTCGGAACTCTTCCACGTTTGAGCGCCTCTCGCCTTCTGCCCCCGCACGGTCGTTCCCTCTTCTCCTCTTCCTCGCTCTTTTGCGCGCCGGACAACTTGCCCGTCGCTGCCCCCGATCAGCCCCACGCTGGTGCAGATCGCCCCTACCCCGCCGCCGACGAGGAAAGTTCCGCTTCTCGCCCAGCGCTCCGCCTCAACGCTACGACCAACGGTCGCCCGCGCCTGACATCCGTCGGGTGCGGCGCTCGTTCGGACGAGGAGGGAAGATGCGGCGGCGGAGCAGCGAACGGTTTCCAGAAAGTGCCTTGGAGCACTGGGCGACCACATGGGCGCATCAAGAGCTACATATGGTTCATTTCTAAGTATTCGAAAGTTCTTTGATTTTTTGTGGGCCCGAGATCCTATTATTTCTAATTGTTCTATCCTGGGCCTCTTCCTGGCCACTAGTTGGCTAGGAACATTCAGACACAAGCACACTTAGAAATGAGCACGATTAGAAATTAACGACGTGTACTATTGGCTCGGCGTCGGCAAACAAAGAGCCACCCCCGCCCAGGGCTCAAATCTAGCCAGGGGGGACTCCACTGAGCCTGCATCTGGTGGAGAATCCAGCACCCTACCACGAAGAACGAGCAGCCACCACTGCAGGGCGCAGCCAGTGTCTTCGCGGAGAGCGCATGAAACAAGAATGGGCGGCGAGCGCGACAGTGGCACAGCTCGGAAGACGAGCAGGGAGCGCACTGGTCACCCGCGCAGAGGAGGAGGAGGAGGAGGAGGAGGAGGAGGAGGAGGAGGAGGAGGAGATCGCCGCTCGACTGAAATACCGCCACAGTCTCGCTATCCCAAACTCCGCAGAGAAGGACCCAGAGATCCAACGTATTGAAAACATCAAGACGGAGATTTTTCACAACCTTCGGCCTCCCAGGGCCCTCGCCGGGCCTCAGGACCGTCAAAAAACGACTCTGGATGAAATACCGGTCCTGTGGAATGGGTCGAGACTTCCGGGGACTCCGTATTGAGAAAGTCACGACATCGGATCTCTGGGGAAGGAGGGGCGGCGGGCGACACTGGAACGGGCAGACGGAAACGACGGTGCACGAGGCCCCAATCATTACCCGTGGTTTGCGCCGGCGCCGCCGGCTCCCGGCAGTCTGTTCAGCCACGCGCAGCCCTTCCGACCTCTGCGGAAGGCGCGGAAGGTGATGCATTGAACCTATCGAAAGCCTCAGGAAACGCAGGAAAACTCAGCGTTTCACGAAGCGCATGGGGGTGGAAGGTCAGCACGGGGGGTTTGGAAGAATGAGGGCGAGGGAGGGGGAAGGGGGAAGGCTTCTTGGCAGCATCCCCGCTTCTCAGAAGGCGAGGGCCTCCCCTGTAGATGTGAGGCCGGCGCCTCTCAAGAGGCAGCCTCCTTCTACAAGGCCTTTGCCCCCCTTCCCCCTACCCCCTTTTCTGCGGGCCGTCAGTCTTCAGGAGGAGAAGAAACACACAGACACAATTAGTCGTCGATTCCCAGGGAAATATGGGAAAGTATGGTCAGTGGGGGGGAAGACGAAGCTCCAGAAAATGTAGGGCAAAATATGAGGAATCTCCTGGGATTTGGGTGTATTTCTCTGTGTGTGTGTGTGCGCGTGTGTGTGTGTGTGTGTGTGTCCTTGGGCCCCTTCAGTTATGCGGGCCGCCGGTCTGTGCTGCGCGGCGACGGAGAGGGAGCGAAAGCCAGTGGGAAGCAGGCGGGCGGCGGCGAGCGCGCGGGCGGGGCAGCCACAGGGCGGGAGGGGCGGAGCAGGCGGGCGGGCAGGGGTCGGGCATACGGTGCTGGTTTTGATACATGCTCCGCGCGCGGATCATGTATTAAAAATGCAAGGGTACAGTATTAAAAGCAACGATGCGTTCATGCATAGATTGATTCAGACATTGATCATGCATTAAAAGTTTTTTTTTGAACAACCTATGTATTAGAGACTGCCCTGTAGCCAGGACCCCAGGCTAGGGGACCCGGTCAGTGATAGGGCCTTGGAGCCCCTAAACTGGCCAGAATCACGGAACCAGGCCTGCCGTACCCTCTATCTCCACCCTCCATACCTTCCGGCCTCTGCGGAAGGCGCGGAAGGTGATGCATTGAAACTATCGAAAGCTTCAGGAAACGCAGGAAATTTCAGCGTTTCCCGAAGCGCATGGGTGTGGAAGGTCAGCACGGAAGGTCTGGAAGAATGAGGGCGAGGGTTGGAGCTCCTAAACTGGCCAGAATCACAGAACCAGGTCTGCCGTAGTAGTTCGTGTTTTCTTTCGGGGGACGGCAGTTCCGGTGAGTGGAGCGGGGCGGGGGGGGCGTTCCCCGGTACACACCCGTAAACGAGGTCCCATTAAACCAAGTCTTGGCAACGCCCGAAGGGGGGGCTTCCAGAGGAGGGGTGGCGGCGAGAAGACACGACCACGCAGCAGCAGCAGCAGCAGCACAACCACCACCAGCACCAGCGGAGGCAGAGGTCATATTTGAAAAAGCGTGGAGCCCAAATCCCTGCGTGGGGCATTCTAGAGGGGGCCTCGCCTTCGAAGAGCTGGCAGCTTTTCCTGGGTGGGAGACGGCGAAAGGCGGGCGGCCGGCGGCGAAAGGCCGGCGGGAGCCGGCGGAAGTAGCGGAAGTAGGATGTGCGCCCCCACACAGATGGCAGCGTTTCTGGGCTCGGGCTTTCCGGAAGCCATCACGTAGGTTCATGGAGCAGATCGGATGGGAGCGCCGTGGTGCCGGGCCTCATCGGTCTTGCCTTCTCTTCTTCTTTCCACGCCCTCCTCTCCCCACGTGCGCGCTGACTTCCTGGAAGGCCCATGGGCTAACAGACGCCGGTGCGCTTCACTTGTTCACGTTCCGTGGCGCTCGCGTGCGGTCTCGCCTCATGTCCTGACTGTTGCGGCGCCTGCGGTGTCGGAGGATGTCCACGATGCAGCTCTGAACCCGGGGGGCGTTCCTGTTTCCGGTTCGCTGTCGCTCAGCTTCAGCATGCAGCTGTTAATGACTGTACAGTAGGCGTTCACAAGATAGTGCGGCTCACATTGGGATCCTAACCCTCCTACTCATACGACCTGTTGAGGCGGAGGCGGAGGACCAGCGTAAGTCCAGGGTGCCTCAGCGATCCCGCCCCGAACTTCCTGATCGGAAGTCGCTGCAGGCGCGCATCTTTTTCACTCAGGAAGCCCCCCTAGTAAGACTAGGGCCCCATAGGCCTGACATTCCAGCGAGAGCGCCGTTTTGAGAAAGAACCGTTCTCCGTCCGTGTATCTGTTGCACCGTTAGCTGCGCTGATCCGCCTGTGCCGAAACGCAACACGTACCGTGATCAAAACGTCCGTGTTGACACGTTGTGTGTTGAGTCATCGTGGGCTCCTGCCCAAGGTGTACCTTTTCCTGCACGTCCCGTTCGGCACCGCCTGATCCCTGGGCTTTGCCCGCTCCTGGCCGCCTGAGGCCCCGCCTGCTGCCGCCCTGCCTCCCTAATTTTAAAGCTGTGCGCGTCCCGCTCAGCTCTCAGCGGAAGAGCTTCGCTCTCGCCCCGCAGATCAAGCAAACAAAAAAAGATGAGGCATTGCGTCGGCCCATCTCTTGGCGAACCTGCCGCGCCAGCGTGCTCCACATCTCCGTGCTGTGAGCGCCGTGCCAGCACGCCACGGCTTGCGTGTGGCGTATGGGGCAGCCAAGGCTGCACGTGTGTCCATACCTCGCAGAACAGCCCATGCTGCCAATGTGAAACAGATCCCTATCCCTACGTTTGGCATCAACTCATCTCGATGCCGATCTGAAGGACCCCCTCAGTTTCTGAGGGTCTATCCCTACGATTGTCCTCGCTTTTTGCTTGCCCATCTTAGGGATAGGGCTAAGTTCGAGACTGGTTATCATGAGGAAGCTGGCGGCGAGAACGCCGCCGTGAAAAGGAGGTGCCCTCTGTCTGGTCAGTTTCTCTTCGTCATTCTTTCCGGTCGCCTTCGGCCCATCCCCCAGCCTCCCCCTCTCCCTCCTCCTTCTCCTCCTCCTCCTCCTCCTCCTCCTCCTCCTCCTCCTCCTCCTCCCCCTCCTCCTCCTCCTCCTCCTCTCCTCCTCCTCTCCTCCTCCTCCTCCTCTACTCCTCCCCCTCCTCCTCCTATCCTGTCCTCTCCTCCTTCTCCCCCTCCTCCCTCCCCTCTCTCCTCCCCGAAAGCGCTGGAGTCCTCGCCCCCGGCTCTCGGGGGGGGGGGGGCGCCCCGGCCCGCGAGGCCCTCCGGGCCACCCCGGACCGCCGCGCCCCCGAGAGGCCCGCATGGAGGCCAACGCCTCCATCATGAAAAGCCTCCGGGAAGTCCTCGTCAGCGGGGGGAAGACCAACGCGGACTCGAGGCTCGGTCCTGCCAGGAGGGGGGAGGAGCAGGGGGATGAGGAGGAGGAGGAGGAGGAGGAGGAGGAGGAGGAGGAAGAGGAGGAGGAGGAGGAGGAGGAGGAGGAGGAGGAGGAGGAGGATGGCTCGAGAACTCGAGGCGCGTTGGACCCCCACCTACCCTCGTTGCGAACCTGGGGGGTCCACAAACCTGAATTGGAGTCAAGCAATCTGCTGACACGCGTGCTACACTTTCCCTCTTCTGCGCTGGCACCACTAATTACCTCCTGCCCTTCCTCCTTCTCCTCCTCGTCCTCTTCCTCCTCCGCCTTATTTTTCTCCTCCTCCTCATCATCATCATCAGCAGCATCATTATTATCATCACCATCGTGTCTCCTGTCTTTCTTCGTCGCTCGTCCGCCTTCCTTCTCGTCCTCGTTGTCCCTTTCATCGCCTGCCCGGCCTGCCCATCCCCCTCCCCCTCCCCCTCGTGCTCCCCCTACCCTTCTCTCCCCTCCCTGTCCTACTTTCCTCTTCTTCGTTCTCCCGACCTCACCCCCTCCCGTTGTCGTCGTTTTCTCTGCCCCGCGCGCACGCGCCAGGAGCATGTTAGCATGTTGTCCCCCCCCCCCCTCCGCACTCTTGTTTGACACGTGTAATGAAGCGCACCCCCCCCAATGAGTTGTGTCCCCCGCCTGCAGCCCCGTGGTCACGTGAGATAACGCGCCCTGCGCGCACTCGCCAGACAAATGTTGGATCCTCCCCCCGCGCACGTACACTATCTGCACGCGTGGACAATTCCCTCCCACCCACACCCCCAAGCTGGTTGGGTCCCCCATGGGGGCCGTGGGCACGTGAAAACACGTGGTCTCCGCGCACGCGCTGGGAGCATGCCGCCCCCCCCCCCCCCCACCCCACACACCTTTAATTTCCACTCGCGTATGGCTACGTGTGCGGAATTGCGCCCCCCCCCCCCCGAAATGAGTCCCCCCATTGGGGCCGTGCGCGCATGGGAAACACGTGCCCCGCGCGCACCCGCCAGGCCAGTGTTGGGCCCCTTCCTCCCTCTGCGCACGTGCTCCTTTTCGTGTAGGAAAGTAGGCCCCCTCCAGAGGATGCTCCGCAGACGGCCCCGTGGGGCACGTGAAAACACATACCCGCGCGAGCACGCCAGGGGCGCATGTTGGGCCCCCCCCCTCCGCGCACGTAGGGTCCCCCCCCCGGGGGTCGCGGACACGTGGAGCCACGTGCCCTCGGCGCACGTTGCCGCGCCAAGCGCATGTTGCCGTTCCCCCTCCCCCTCCGCGCACGGGCCAGGCGCTGTTGCCCCCACCCCCCTCCGTGCACGTATAGGGTCCCCTCTTTGGGGGTCGCAGGCACGTGAGCACACGTGCCCTCCGCGCACGCGCCAGGCGCATGTGAGGTCCCCCCCTCCGTGCACGCATTTGCATGTGCAACAGATTGGGCCTCCTTCAAGTTCGGTCCCCCCCTGGGGGCCGTGAGCACGTGAAGCACGTGGCCTGCGCGCGCGCCAGGCGCATGTTGCCCCCTCCTCCGCGCACGTTGTTTTCACGTCTAAAACATCCGCCGACTAGCAGCTGGGTCCCCCCTGGGAGCCGTGGAGACGTAAAAGCACGTGCCCCGCGCGCACGCGCCAGGCGCATATTGCCGCGCCAGGCGCATGTTGCCCCCCCTCCCCCCTCTTCCGCACATTTTTGTTCCGTGCGAAGACTCCGCCCGCCGGAAACGGAGTCCCCCTCTGATGGGGCCGTGGAGACGCGAAAGCACGTGCCCCGCGCTTGGGTCGCCGAGCGCATGTCGGGTCCCCCCTCTTCCCTCGCCCTCTTCCCTCGCCCTCATTATTCCTGCAGGATCCCTGCGCCCAAACCCAGGTCAGAGCGACCCTGGCCCTGCCGGATCCTACAAGATCCGGCGCTCTGGCGGACCCCCGTTTGCACTGACCCCCGTCTCAAGGCTGCCGACAGGCCCTCGCCCTCATTATTCGAGACCTTCCGTGCTGACCTTCCACACTCTCACGCTCCGTGAAGCGCTGCGTTTTCCTGCGCTTCCCGAGGCTTTCAACAGTTTCAACGCATCGCCTTCCGCGCCTTCCGCAGAGGTCGGGAGGTATGGAAGATGGAGGTGCAGGGTTCGCGAACGTTTTCGTGCACGTGTGAAGAATCCGCCGACCAGAGGTCTGATCCCCCCCTGGGGGCCGAGGGCCCGTGAACGCACGTGCCCCGCGCGCACGCGCCTGGCGAGTGTTGGGCCCCTCCCTCCGCGCGCGCATCTTCACATGCAAGGGATCCGCCGGCCAGAAGTTGGGGTCCACCTTCCTCGCGGGTACTCCCTGCACCTCCATCTTCCATGCCTTCCGACCCCCGCGGAAGGCGCGGAAGGTGATGCGTTGAAACCATTGAAAGCCTCGGGAAGCGCAGGAAGACTCAGCGTTTCACGAAGTGCAAGAGTGTGGAAGGTCAGCACGGAAGGTCTGGAAGACTGAGGGCGAGGGCTTGTCGGCAGCCTTGAGACGGGGGTCAGTGCAAACGGGGGTCCGCCAGAGCGCCAGATCTTGTAGGATCCGGCAGGGCCAGGGTCGCTCTGACCTGGGTTTGGGCGCAGGGATCCTGCAGGATCTTGCAGGATCCTGCGCTCTGACCCGGGTTTGGGTGCAAGATCTTGCAGGATCTTGCAGGATTCTGCTAAGCCTTACTGACACAGGTCTGGGTTGACCCAGGTCAAAAGATCCCCGAATTTGCACGTGTGACAAATCCCCGACTGTAAGTTGTGTCCCCTTGGGCGCCGTGGACCCGTGAAAGCACGTTTCCCGCGCGCCCGCCAGGCGCATGCTTACGCGAAGAGATTGGGGCGCACAAAGTTGGGTCCATTCCTGGGGGGCCCGTTGTGGCGATAAACTCGCCAACATCTTGTGCCAAACGCATGCACGCCGAGCCCTCCGCACTCTTAGTTTTACGTGTCAAGTTCCGACGCCTGCCGCTCGACACCTTTTTGGTTCAGGGCTACAAAAAGCCCGCCAGCACAAAGAGACCCCTGGCCTTTTTGGGCCCTCACCAGGGAAAAGACACGACGGGAAGGTTTGGGTGAGTTTCGGCATCTGGGGGCTCTTAAAGCGGGGCCCCCCCGGAGCGTCAAGAGACGGGTCGGGATGAAGAGCCGGTCACGGTGAAGGCCAGATTTGGGCGTCGCGTACAGTCAACCCGCATAGTAAGAATATCTCATCTTTCCCAAGTGTACCCTTGCATGCTTGCCCCTTCGGCCCATCCTTAGCGACTTTCGCTGGGAAGCCTCGTTCGAAAAACGTTAACATGGCCCTCCAAGGCCCTTGCATCCTTACCGCGCCTCTCCTCCTGATACGGGTCGATTGTAATGGGGGGCGATAAGTGGGGGGGCAGCGATGGCTGGAGAGAAGGGGGTCCTTGAGGGTCCCTAACAGGGGCCCTATAGGGCCCCCCAAGGGGGCCCGTTGGCCCGAGATGTGCACCTGTCTTCCCCTCCCGTTTATCGCCCCCCCCCCCTCCCCCAGTAAGCGACGCCCAACAGATTTTTTAGAGATCCGACGATCTGATCTGCTCAGCCGACGGTTTGTTCCTCAACTTGGGGCCTCGGGGGCCCTAGGTGCAGGGGCACAAGTGGGGCCATTCGGAACGGATCTGGGACGAAGGACTGCCCCCGGGGAAGCAGTTGGGACCTGCAGAGACCTACAGGGTCTGCTGATGGGTTGTGCGAGTGGCGTGTGTTTGCACCCGGCGAACAATGGCGACAACACCAGCAGGCGTTTGTTGCACAGGCTACTCCAGCCAAGTTCTACTACAAAGCGCAGTCCCCCCCGGGTCCTGCCCCTAGCGGTCCACTTTGCTGACAGGACTTGCTCTTTGCTCCTTGCTACAGGGCCGCGCGTCGGACAAAAAGACATGGGTGATCGAAGGCGATTCCCCCCCCTCGAATTCCCGAGCTCCGTCTGAAAAAGTTTGGCCCGCTCAGGAAAATAGGGAAACTGTGGGATGCACCCCAAGGGGACTGCTCGGACGCACCCCTATCGAGGATGGGCGCCCCCCCTCGTGGAGCATGGGGCAGCTGGGGCCCCCGTGGGGCCAGGGTCACCTCTGGCAGAACCCGACGATGTTCTTTTTTCAGTGCGCGTCCCGAGGACTCTCGCTCTGCCGGCACCGGTCCGAGTGTCACGGCCGCGGTGCACCGGAACCCCTCTGTGCATGAACGGCTTCGAGAGGAGGAGGAGGAGGAGGAGGAGGAGGAGGAGGAGGAGGAGGAGGAGGAGAAAGAGGCGGAGGCGGAGGCGGAGGAGGAGGCGGAGGGGGCGGAGGGAGGGGGAGGGGGGGGGAGGGGGAGGGGGAGGAGGAGGAGGAGGGGGGGAGGGAGGAGGGAGGAGGAGGGAGGAGGGAGGAGGGAGGAGAGGGAGGAGGAGGAGGAGGAGGAGGAGGAGGAGGAGGAGGAGGAGGAGGAGGCGGAGGAGGAGGAGGGGAGGAGGAGGAGGAGGAGGAGGAGGAGGAGGAGAGGACCACCCCTGGCCACACGGACGCGCAAAGCAGGCCCCAGGAGCAAAGGCCCCAGGAGCAACAAAAACAGCTCAAAAGCACAACTCTCGAAGGCCCGGCCGCGGACTGCTCAGGCCGGTGCTGTCGGCCCTCCTATCCGGGCGCCCGGCTTTCAGCTCCGACGCCGCGAGAATTCAATGCAGCATCTTGCAGAAACCTCGCCAGCTCCCTGGACCCCTCGGACGGGGCTAGGACGAGAGCACATCTGAGGAGGAGGAGGAGGAGGAGGAGCACGGAGGGGGAGAGGGATGGAGGGATGGAGGGAGGGAGAAAGGAAGGGAGGGAGGAAGGAGGAGAAGGAGGAGGAGGCCCCAGGAGCAAACCATCGGAGGCCCGCGCGGACTTCGACCCAGCCAGCTTTCTGAACCCCTCGGACGGGGCTATCACGAGGACAAACCTGTTCCAGAGCGTCCCAGGAGCCTCTCAGAGCGCTCTGCGGAGCGCTCTGAGAAGGCCGCCGCGCACGAGACATCCTCGAGGGCCGCCGGGCCTCGGAGATTCTCGATTCATCCTCACCCGATCTTGTTCTCGTCCTGGCTTCGTCTTAACCCCTTCTTCCCGCGGCAGATTTACGCGCCAGCTTCATCCGTGAGCGTCCCGGGGGCCGACCCGCAGGCAAAGTCGCCGGCGGCGAAAAAATGCCACGCCGTGATCTCTGGGGGAGGGGGGGTGGGTGGGCAGCTCCGGACCAGGGCATCCGCGCGAGCCGCCGGTGCTCAGCTGTCTCGACACGCCCGATTTGAAACGCAACACGTGCCGTGCTCAACACGTCCGTGCCAACACGCTGCGTGTTGGCTCAACGTGTGGGCCCACGTTTCGGCGAACGTATCGCGCAAGACCTACCTTCTTCAGTCTACGTGTTGAGTTCCGCATGGAAATGCTGCGTGCTGCATGTTGCGTGCGGGGGGGGGGGGGGGGCGAAGCCCTGGTGCCGTATTTGCTCTTCCTGCAGGCTGTCTTCGGCAGCGGTCACGTACTGTACAAAGAACCCGCGGAACTGCGGCGGCCAGGGCGGCTGCGCCGGGGCCACGACCGAGCTCGCGTTCGACATGGTGAAGGAGAGGGGCATCCCTCTGGAGGCCCACTGGAACGATGCCCCCTCCAATCTGAACCATGCCCCCTCCAGCCGGGACTCCAAGCCGGGCTATTACGAGACTAGCTGCAAGGAGTCGGCCATGCGGAGGACACTAGTGGGCATCACCAACTACGAGGTCCTGCCGCAGAACAAGCTGCACCCACTCCTGCAGGCACTGTACGAGTCTGGAGGCCCCATCGGCGCGTCAGTGGATGCCACCACGTGGTTCGGATACCATGGCGGAATCATGTCGGACCGTGGGGTTGGCATCAAGGCTGCCCTGGGCTCTTCTCTCCTCTCCTTCTCGGCAAGCGCGGGGGGCTCCTCTTTCCATCTCTGCTCCTCGTTCGCAGTATGAACATCATGAGCTTGGGGAGCAACACGAGCCATATGTCGCGCCTGATCGCTAAAGTCCTGCAGCATTTCCCAGCCAGTGTTCGTAATTGGACGCCAGTCGCTGCAGCTGTTCATGTCATCGCAGTTTCTTCTGGTGTGTCACACTGAGTTGTGACATCGCCCGCACGACAGCCCAACATGAATCGTTCGCTTTTGTTCTCGCTTCACCATCCTGCTATTACTCTCAGTCTCCGCCTCTTCCTCTCAAGGGCCGGTTCGTCATCAACCATGCGGTTGCGCTGACGGGCTACAAGATGCCGACGGGCACCGAGCGCGGATATTTGTGAACTTGAAGTCACATAGTGCGTGCATCGACCCCAAGGGATGATTCGGAGGAGACGGAGCGAATGCTCGAGCACACGTGCACACACACATACACACACACACATACATCATACATTCCACGGGGGACTGATACCACATATAGTGGCAGAAGAAAGAGATGCACGGGGAGTGTGATTCCGAGGCGGAGGAGAGAGGAGGGTAGTTTTCTTTTGATCGTGCCAGTTGCGCGCTCAGACCTCCAACGCATTGAAGTATTGAAACGGAGACTTTTCAACGTGTTCGGCATCGTGCGACTCTCGCTGGCACCAGGATTGTCAGAAAGCGGCTCGGGGTGAAACCACGGTCCTGGGACGTTCGGGGCTCCCGCGTTGAAAAAAAGCAAACGAGCCTGGCGAAGAGCCCGTGCCGACATGGACGCGGGGGGTGCGCCATGCGAGCACATTGCCGCTGACGCCTTCGGCAGAGCCCCCCCCTTGTGTGGGGCCACGATCCTCGTGAGGGGTGTGCCGAACTGGGCGGGGGGGCGCCATGCGAACATTGCCGCTGACGCCTTGGTAGAGCCCCTTGTAGGGCCACGGTATGGGCGGCGGCGCCATGCGAACGCACCCAATGGGGCCCTCGGTTGAGCTTCTCTGGGGGGCAGGAAAAGCGCGAGGGGGCTGCCAAAGCGGACTGGGGGGGGCGCCTTGCGAACGCATCCACCTGGGCCTTCGGTGGAGCTCCCTGGGGGGCAGGAAGCGTGTGAGGGTGGTGCCGAAATGGCAGGAGTCCAGGGCCCTCGAATTTAGGGCCGCCCAGCTATCTACGGCCAAGGAGTCCCGGGCCCAGACTTTGGGGCTCGTGGATTCTAGGGCCCCGAAGTCCAGGGCCCTGGAGCCTATGGTCGAGGAGCCTGGGGCCTCGGAGCCCAGGGGCCAGGAGTCCAAGGCCCTGCAGTCTAGGGCCCACAGCTGACGCTGACGCCTTCAGCGGAGCTCCCGCCACGAAACGTGTGAGGGTTGTGCCGGCATGGCCCCAGAGGAGACACGAGGATGATGAGGATGATGGAGAGCAAGAAAGGGGGATGGAAGGGTAGGAGTACAGAGAGGAAGAGAAGAGGGAGAAGGAAGAAGGAGGAGGAGGATTAGCAGGGAGGCGGGAGGGAGGGGAGGAGCAGTGCTGCACATTCGGAACGAGGGCCCACCAGACGGGAGGGTTGGGAACAGTGCATCGGTCCTCGTGGCCGGGCCCGTGAGGATATTGGCGCATCAAGAACTCGTGGGGCCCTCGCTGGGGCGAGGACGGGTTCATCCGGATGGAGCTGAAGAAGAACGAGGAGGAGCCCGGGAGGGAACCCGACCCCCTGTTGTGCTGAGACGAGGGGTGTTCGGCTGGACAAGCGGTTGCAAGACTACCTTTGACGAACGAACAACACACACCCATACCCATAGGGGGGTCATGGGGAGGAGGACTGGCTATGGGTATGGGTGCGGGTTGTCGGACCCTGGGCAAGGCTCCCGTTCGAGCGGGGACCCCCATCCGACAACACGCACCCATAGCCCTCTCCGACCCCCCTATGGGTATGGATGTGTGTTGTTGGTTCGTCATACCTTCGTCAACTGAAAGCAGCAGCAGCAGCAGCAGCAGCAGCAGCAGCAGCAGCAGCAGCAGCAGCGGGAGGGATACTTGCGGTGCCCATCCCCCGACTCGTCCGCTGGCCGCCTGCCACACGGCGCGTCGCGTTCGCGGGGCCATGGCCCGGCGGGCAAACACTCCACTCATCCTCCTCCTCCTCCTCCTCCTCCTGCTCCTCCTCGTCCTCCCTCCTCCTCCTCCTCCTTTCCGTAGCCATTTTGGCTCAAGATGATTGGTTCCCCTGGGGACCGCACGGATACCGCTAGTCCGCGGCCAGACCACCGCTCGCCTTCACCGTGGGAGTTGGGCGCCCACATCCAGTCCTTTCCAGATCGCGCTTCCACGGCCCGCCGAGTGGGCTGCTGCCTGGCGTCGTGGAGATGCCACCGCCGCATTACCGCTCGGAGCAGGCGCTTCCTTGGTACTGCAAGAGCTGCTGCGGGCCCTCGGGGAGACCGTGGTGGAATCATGCTGAGGCGCGGCAGTGTGCGAAGTGCAAGCTCGGCAAGGGACTGGTCTTCCATGGCGTGCGCCAGCCCTCGGCCCCCTCCCAGCGGAGGAAGGGTCATCAGGGCGGCGGCGGCAACGGCTACTGGGATGACTCCGTCAGGGTGGCCCAGCTCAAGTCCGAGCTCGCAGAGGCCCGCAAGCGGCTGGCTGCGGTGCAGAGGCCGCCGCCTGGCGGGGAGGACGTGCAGATGGAGCCGGCCGCGGACGGGGACGGCCCCGAGTCCGTCGCCAAGGACAGGCTGCGCGAGGTCGGCGACCTCATCGGCAAGCTCAAGGGCATCTCCGAGCCGTCGGTCGTGGCCACGCGCGACAAGCTGCTGGCAGAGCAGGCCGAGCTGCGAGCCAAGGTGGCGGAGTCCCGACCGCTCGGGCAGCGACTGCGCGAGATGGGAGCTCAGTTCACCAGGCTGCAGAAGCTGCGCGACGACCAGCAGACCAAGCTCGATGGGCTGCAGGCGCAGATGCGCGACCTGCAGGAGAAGGAACGGCTCACTCGCGACAAGCTGGCGGCCATCGATGCAAGCATGGAGGAGCTGGACCAGGAGCGCAAGAAGCTTCAAGGACAGGTTCCGACGCCAGGCGACAAGGCGTCGCTCGATGAGCCGATCAAGGGGGTTGGTGCCACGCTCGAGGGCCTGGGGATCCTGCTTCAGAGCCTGGGCGCCGATCACCAGCTGTCGGGCAGCCTCACGGCGAGCTTCCAGGAGTTGCAGAGGCTGCAGGAGGCGGAGGCGGCAAAGTTGGCAGCCCAGAAGGCGCAGGCCGATGCTGGGGCCGAGGCTGGGGCCAACGTCGAGCAGGACGAGCGGCAGGTCGATGCTGCAGCGCCACGCACACCACAGCCAACGGCCTTCTCCGACGACCCCGATTTCATGGAGGAGGTCGTCGCCGCTGGTGGCGAGAAGCACAGGCTGGAGGAGATCTTCATGCGTTGGGGTGCCAAGGTCAAGAAGCCAAGGCTCACCCCTGTCTAGCCTGGCTCCACGGCGGTGTTTTGCGTGTATTGTGTGGTTCGTCCTCCTTTGTCGCACCATGGCTTCTGTTGCAAGTATTACCACCGTGAACGTGTCCTCGGGCGGCCCGCTCGTCGATTTCCTGCCCACGTGCTCGAGCTTATGCATCGCGGTGCAGGAACATCATGCCAAGGCCGAGGGCGATGCCTTGGCGAAGTTGCAGAATAAGGTAAGAGCTGCTGGGTACCATGGCATTTGGGAGCCCGCTTTACCTGGGCAGGGAGTTGGCAGCAGAGGCGGGGTTGCGGTGCTGGCCCCTTTGCGGGTGGTCATCACCAAACCCCCAGGCCTGGACAGTCACGTGCTGCAGGAAGGCAGGATGATGGCGGCCCATGTCCACGCGGGGGTGAAGGGCGGCTTCGTCATGCTGTCGTGCTATTTCATTGTGGACGTGAAGCTGTCGCCTGAGAACCTGGCCATGCTGTACAAACTGTACCAGTATGTCAGGTCGCTTGAGGCCATGGGCGTTCCGTGGATCGTCGGAGGCGACTTCAACATGGAGGTAGGCGAGCTCGGCCCGTTGTCCTGGCTCCAGTCGGCCAATGGCGTGGTGCTGGCGCCGAGAGAGCCAACTTGTCTTCAGAGCCTTCCTGGCCGCACCATTGACATGTTCATGGTGTCTTGTCGTTTGCTGCCTCGCGTTCGGCAACCAGTGGTCGTCGACGCGGAGACGTGGCCGCATCTTCCCGTGACCATGGAGTTCTCCGCCACGCCTTTCGACGCGAAGGTCAGGAGGCTAGTCGAGCCACGCGGCATTCGTAGGCCGCCTGCGGCGGGGTGCGCGAGGTTCCCCCCCGACTGGGACCCGATTTTGGCGATCATCCAGAGTGCGTCGGACAGCGAGGGCATCACCAGGGCCTGGGACGTCGTGCTCAGCGGCATCGAGTTCGAGCTGCGGGGCCGCTACGACCTCGTGAATGACGTGGCGGAGTACTCCACGGTGCCAGGCCCCCCAACCTTCGAGCTGGCGAGTTTTCACCCTGTCGTGAAAGGTGCCTGGAGCAGGAGGTCGGCGGACACCCAGGCCTGGGCGCAGGCTGCGCGCTGGGCTCGTCACCTCAGGAGGGTTCGAGTGGCCTTGCAGAGCTTCGTGCTCCAGCTTCGCCCGCAGCAGGTCTTCGAGCTCGGCAGCGTCGGCGAGGCGCACGTCGACGGAGTGCCTGGCCTGGGCGATGGTGCACCCCCTGCTGCGGAGGTCGTCGGAGTGGCTTGTCTCTCCTCCGATGGTGGTCGGCCTCGGTCGAGAGCTCAGCGACACCGGCCCCCGCGACGTGCAGGCGAGGACCTATCGTGGGACGCCGTGCACTCCAAGGCGGCGCGCCACCTGCTGGAGTGCGAGAATTTCTTCCAGAGAATCTGGCGGAGGAAGGGAGTCTGGCCGCACCTGGACGCCGAGGCCGTCGGCTTCTTCTCGCGTGGCATACTTGCCTTAGCGCAGGCAGACTTCGAGCAGCAGGTCGACCGCATCCTGAGTATCTCCTCCGATGCTGAGGCCAAGCATGAGAAGGCCGTGATGCAGAGCTGGAGGCAGTGGGCGCAGGCAGCTTTTGCGGCTGGAGCCAAGGGAGCTCACCGATTCATGAAGCCCAAGGCTCTCCAGGAGATCGTGGACGGAGGCAATGGGCTACAACATGGGTACGTACTGGCTGATCGTAAGCTTGAGTATTGGGAAAGCTTCTGGGTGCGGCATGGCGGTGAGCTGGCTCGCCGACCTGTTGATGCTGACACTTGGGAGCAGCTGCCAAGGCTTGAGGCGGCCGACGTACTCAAGGCAATCCGTTGTTTCTCTTGGCAGACAGGCGTCGGGCAGATCAACATCGCGCCCAGGGCCATGGAGCACCTCTCCCACGGGGCGCTGACGGCCATGGCGCGCCTCTTCGAGCGGTGCGAGCACCTCCTGCTGTGGCCAGACGGCAGATTCCTCTCGAAGCTCGTGAGACTCCCCAAGCCAGGGGGTGGGGAGCGCCTGATTGTGCTGATGAACACGCTGGTCAGGATCTGGGGACGGGCGAGGCGGCCTGTCTCGGCAGCGTGGGAGAAGGCCCATGCGCTCCCAGAGGTCTGGGGCCACACTGGAGGCAAGTCGTCGAGTGATGCGGCCTTTGATTTGGCGCTCACCAAGGAGATGGCGACCCTGTGCGATGACGACGCCATCATTGTGCTGCTGGACATGCTCAAATGCTACGAGCTGGTCAGGCATGATGCCATTTTGTTGGAGTGCAGGGCCAATGGATATCCTATGCGAATGGCGTTCATGCTTGTGCAGATGTACCAGCAGCTGCGTTCGGTGCACTCGTATTCTTCGTATTCAGTGGCGCGCAGGGCGTATCAGGGCATCCTGGCAGGCTGCACCCACGCCACTACGCTTCTCATGGTGTTGTTGACTCGCAGCATTCGCCAGACGATGTCGGTCGCTCCTCAGGTTCAGCCCAAGGACTTGGTGGACGACGTCGCGCTGTGCTGGGTCGGCAACGACCCGAGCGGGGTGCGAGAAATGGCCATTGCCACTCGTGCGTTCTGCAGGGCTGTCCGGCCCCTCGGGCTGGTGCTGCAGATGGATAAGTCTGGGCACCTTACGACGTCCAGGCGCACCAGCTACCACTTTCAGAAGTACGCTAGGCTGCTGAAGATCGCTGGCAAGAGGCACATGCGGTATCTTGGCCACGACCTAGCTGGGTCGTCGGCCACAAGGGCCGTGCAGAAGGGACGCCTGAAGGCCATGCACGGCAAGAAGGCCAGCGTTCGAGCATTGCAGAAGGGAGCAGGACGACAGCGGGCGGCTCGGCTCTGGGCCACGGGTGTGCTGCCATCCGTGGGGCACGGAGCCACGGTCAGCGGCATCAGCGACACGGAGCTGCAGCAGATGAGGACCATGGCTGGCGTCTTCTGTGGCTACAAGGGGTCGGGCTCCCTGACGCTGTACCTGGCCGCGCAGCAGTGGAACTTCGACCCCATATTCCACGCTACCTTCAGCATCGTGGGGCAGTACGCGGCGTGGGTGTGGGATGGGCGTGTGACGCTCTCCCGACTGCAGCGGGCCTGGATGGGCTTGCGTGACTCCTGGGAAGCCCGCCACACTCACGTCACGTGGGCCAGTGCGCAGGGCCCGCTGTCGGCTTTGTGGTTGTCCCTCAGGAGAGTCAACTGGAACATGGCAAGTTCTACTATCTTGGTTGACGATGAGGGCCTGCATATCAGTTTGCTGCAGTATTGTCCCAGTGAGGTGCTGTTTTTCCTGCGTCGCAGCCTCGACCGTTGGCAGAGCCATCGTATCCTCGACCAGCTGCCTGAGGCGCCCCCAGCCGATGGTGACGGCAGGCGGCAGCAGCATGTGTGGCTTCGTGCGCTTCGACTGGGACACGCCTCCTTGGCGCCTGGCCACAGAGGGGCTCTGGCCAAGCTGCAGTCCAACGGGTTCTGGTCGCCGCAGCGCCGCATGCAGGCTGGCTACGGCGGCGACGGTTCGTGCGAGTTCTGCGGGGAGGCCTGCTGCGACCTCGAGCATGAGATCTTCGGCTGCAAGGTATTGCATCAGCAGCAGGAGGACGAGGAGACGGAGCCGTACCCCGAGGAGGTGGCCAAGAGGAGGAAGGACATCCTGGAGGCAGCCCCGTGGCGCGACGGGGGCCAGGTGCAGGACTTCTCGGCCATCGACGTGCTCTACGCGCTGCCCCTGAGGCCTGTTTTCAGGCCGCTGCCTGCACGTGCTCAGGCTGAGCGCGAGTGGGGGGCGATCGACATGCCGTGGCCGTCGAAGTTGTACGGGGACGGGTCCTGTCTTGAAAGTGATTTCCCTGAGGAACGGCGCTGTGGCTGGGCCGTCGTGGCATTGACCCGAGACCTGTGGCCATGCAAAGCTTTGTTCGGGAGCCTGGGGGGCCCTATCCAGACGGTGCCCAGGGCCGAGCGCGTTGCTGGTCTCAAGGCCCTGCAGAGGGCCCAGAGGCCAGCCACGTACGTGACTGATCATTTACAGCTGCAGGTCGAGGGAATGGCCTGGGAGGGTCGTCATGCTTCTGCCAGAGCGCCTCACGCGTCCATCTGGCGGAGCATCCACGAGCTGTATAGAGGCGACCCTGTCAGGCCCGTGTTTGTTTGGACGAAGGCCCATCGGACCGTCATCGAGGGGTTTGATGCCTGCCTGGCTTCCCAGGAGCCCCTGGAGCATTTTTTCGGTAATATGTGGGCTGATGTTTTCGCCCGCGTGGCTGCGGCAGATTTCCTTGGATCCACCTCCGTGGTCAAGGCTCACAAATTTTCTCTGCTTCGGGCCCAGGACACGATGCGTTGTCTGGCCTGGGCTGCCGAGCGCGTGGCCCGCCTCTCCACCCCGATACTCCGTGCGCCTCCGAAGGCTGTCTTTCGGCCCCGCCGTCCGCGGCGGCCGACCGATCACGACTTTGTGGTCTTCGCTGGGGGAGCGATTCGCTGTCGTGCCTGCTGGAGGCTTGCAGCGACGGCTTCGTCGTTGAAGTCTCTGGCCTCCCGTGCATGCGACCCCCAGGAGGTCGGGCCAGGACACCAGGTCCAGGCCTTGGATCGAGTTTTGATCTGTGTAAAGTGCGGGGCGCACGCTGTGCGCCCCAATCGGCTGTCGGTCGGCCTGTCTCGAGCGTGCAAGAGGGCTGGGACGGGGTCGGCGGGAGCTGGGAGTGGGGGGGACGGAGCCATCGCGTCGATGCTCGAGCAGGCTCGAAGGGGCCTGCATCCCAAGACGGGCGAGCCCCTCGAGCCGCTCGTCTTCTCGGAGCTCGGGGAGCCTGCGATGCCGCAGCAGGCGCCCGAGCCCGAGGCACCTGCATAGTGGGCGGTAGTACAGGCGTGGGTTTGTCTACCCAACGGGGGGCGCGGTGCGAGTGGGGACTGCCCGGCGGTGCGCCGTTAGTGACCCTCGCACCGTTGCTCCCCGGCCCCGCGCACGGCGCGGAGAGTGCCCCTTGTTGGATGAGGGTCTCTCTCTCGTCCCTTTCCTTTTCGAGGCGTGTTCGTGATTCACCTGCACGCTCTCGGCACTGTCCTCACTGTCCTCCTCCTCCTCCCTCCTCCTCCTTCTCCTCCCTCCTCCTCCTCCTCCTCCTCCTCCTCCTCCTCCTCCTCCTCCTATCCTCCTATCCTCCTATCCTCCTATCCTCATATCCTCCTCCTC
>CAUYUJ010018279.1:141621-159121 GCA_963575745.1 Prorocentrum cordatum | reverse complement strand
TCGCAAGTCCGCCCCCTGTCGCTGCGCGACACGGACTCTCAGATACTCGCAGCGGCCGCTAATCACAGACTTAAGAAGTTCGTACAGGAGCGCGCGCATGAAGTCCAGCAAGGTATTGTGCCACGTCGCAGTTTTGAGTAATCTCACGCGCCTCGACACCGCCGCGAGACGAGCGAGCATTCGCGAGGCGGCTGCTCAGGATTGTCCAGTCTTTGTTGCTTTCGACATTGCACCCGCATTTCCCTCGCTGGGCCATGACTGGCTGTGGGGTGTGCTTGCGCGGTTTGGTCTACCCGAGGGGTTCCGCAACCTGCTGTCTTCTTTCTATTATTCACCCCGAAGTTTCGCTGCTGTCAATGGTGAGCAGCAGTTTATGTTTTATCTCCAGTCTGGGGTGATGCAAGGATGTCCGCTCTCTGGCTCTGTCTGGGCCATTGCCATGGACAAATTGCTGCGCCGGTTAGTGGGGGAGGTCTCGCCGTCGTCGTTGGGTGACTGTCGTGGGGCGGTGGGAGGATGTGCCGACGATGCTGGCTTAGTCCAGCCGCGACTGGCTGATCTGCCGCGAGCGTTTCCAGTGTTTAACGAGGCTGAGCGTTTGGCTCACCTACGCCTCCAGACCAAGAAAGCTGTTCTTGTGCCGCTTTGGACGGAGCTCACGCCTGAGGTGGTTTGTCACTTGCGTGCATTTTTTAACTCAGTATATTCCGTCGTGGGCAGGCATAGCCATTGCTTCCCACACCAAGGATCTGGGTGCAGTTCGGCCCTGGTGCGACAGAGAACGCTGTCTGGGCGGACGCTGCGCGCAAGTGGTGGTCTCGAGTTTGTGAGATTCCGTCGGTGAACAGTCCCACAAGCGTAAGTGTGCTGCTGTACAATAGTACTGCTCTATCTGTGCTCAGCTATCTCGCCCAGCTCTACCCAATCCCGCGGTGGGTTCTGCACAAAGAGAAGTTCGCCCTGCACAAAGTTCCTCGTTTGCCGCCTAGCACGTTTCGTATGGCCGATCTGTTTGCTTTCAGAGATCACGTTCTCTTTGCGCCCGCTTTGTTCAGCTGCTCAGCCTGTCCAGCCTCTGGCGCTGCGCGCGCCGCGCATTAGTAGATTGGCACGGTGACTTTCATGCATGGTCGGAGCAAGCGGTCCACGACCTGCCGCTGGCGGCCTGGCTGCGCGGCGAATGGAGTGCTCCTTGCTGGCAGATTCGGCAGGGCATTGTGCAGCTTTCCACGCCATGGCTGAGCGCGCCCCTGGTGCTGGTGTCTCTGTTGCGCAATGGCATGCCGCAGCGGTGGCTGCGCGCGAAGAGCTGAGCAATGCCCAGGCCATAGGACGCAAGGCGAAGGTGCAAAGGATGTTCCACCCCTCGCTCCGACGCTCTCTCTTCCCCGCAGAATTCCATTGCACCATCGCCAAGCGCCTGCGCGCTTGGGGCCTGCTGCAGTTGATCGAGGGTTCGGTCGGGGAGCGGCGGGGGCAGTGTCTCGCGACTGCGCGCCTTTCGCCCAGCGCGGCAATGGTCCGTTCTTAAGACGCTCGCGGGAGGCTGGACCACCTCGTGCCGCATGCATGTGCGTGGCTCCTCTTCCTGCCTGCTCGGCTGTCTCGGCGAGGCCGATGCGATTTCTCACTACCTCATCTGTCCCGTCTTGCGTCGTCTCCTCTTCTTTCCGTCTTCCCTCATTCACCTGTTGGGCCTCGCGGTCCCCAATGAGTACAATGCCGCCAACTGTGCGGTGAGCCGTGCATCAGCTCTTTCGCTGTGCTTTCTAGCTTTCCATAATTACCACAAGGCCAAGGCGTCCAGCGCTTTCGGTCAGCCGCTCCGCGCAGAGCTGCTCAGTGGTGCCCTAGCTGCCGCGCGTCGCGCTACGTTCAAGTAGGCAGCTGTGGACGAACAACGCCAGCATACGGTCGACCATCATCATCGCCATCATCAACATCATCATCATCATCTTTATCATCAGCAGCAGCATCAACAGCAGCAGGATCACCATCAGCATCATCAAAAGCAGCAACACCAGAAACAGCATCACCAACAACAACTGCACCAGCATCAGCATCAGCAGCATCATCATCACCATCACCGGCATGTTCATCAGCAGCACCATCATCACCATCACCATCATCTTCATCATCTTCATCATCAGCATCATCAGCTGCATCAGCATCGTCGTCGTCATCATCATCAGCAGCAGCATCATCAGCATCAGCATCATCGCCATCATCGTCGTCGTCATTGTCATCATTGCCATCATCATCTTAAGCCACCTGTGCTGTTCCTTCCCTCCTGTGCTGTTGGGCACTGGGCATCCCCGCCATGTTGGGCACCCGTCTCACACGGATCACGCCCCACAGGAAGTTCCACTTACGGCGCCAGTGCGCGCAGGTTCGCATTGCGCCCCCCCGCCCAGATCGGCACATATCTTTCGAGCGGGGCGTGCCCCACAGGGCGATTCCACCGACGGCCTTCGTGCTCAGGTTCGCATAGCGTGCCCGCGCGCATTTTCGGCACACGCCTGGAATGGATCGCGCGACACCAGCGGCTCCATTCACGGCGATTGTTCGCATGTTCCCATAGCATTCCCTAACCCAGTGTGGCACACCCCGTAGACGGATCGCGCCATACAGGACGCCCCATCTACGTCTTCAGCGCGCAAGTTTGCATTGCGTCCTGGCGCCGATTTGCTCACACCCCTCAAACGGATGGACGCCCGTAAACAGCTCTGACGATGGCCCGAGTGCGCCAGTTCGTACAGCGTCCCAGCGCGAATCCTGGGCACACCCCTGACATGAATCGCGCCCCACATGAAGCTCCTCCTCAGCACCAGTGCGCAAGTTCGCATGCCCCCCCCCCGTTTCGGCACAATCCGCACACGGATCGCACCCCACGGGACGCTCCCGCTACGTTACCAGTGCGCAAGGGCTCCTCCCGCACACGAATCGCACCCCACAGGAAATGCCACTTGTGTCACCAGTGCGTAAGTTGGGCGTCCCCCGACCAGCGGCCCCCCCCCCCAAACGGAGCGTGCTTCACAAGGAGCTCCACCGACTGCCCTCCTGCGCAAGTTCGCGAAGCGTCCCCTCGCCTATGTGGGCACACCCCTCGCACGGCTTATGCCCCACAGGGCGCCCCCCCCCGACGGCACCAGTGCGCAAGTTCACATAGCGTCCCCCCAGCCCGCTCCGGCTCACTGATCACATGGACCGTGTCCGCAGGGAGTTGTTTTTACGGCCCCAGTGGGCGCGTCCGCACTACTTCCTGCCGCCCCTCTCGAGACTCCCCCCCACACGGTCCGTGTTCCAAAGGCGCTTGCTCTGCAGCCCCCCGTCCGCAGCCTACTGCGGCGCGCAGTGTATGAAGACAGGGCCACGCCCTGCGCTACACGCAGCTGCATAGAGTTGGGCCCCTCGCCAGTGTTGCCCTCGATGGAGCTGTATGGAAGCTCTTTGGACAGTCATCTTTGGGGCTGACTGGAGCCCTGTTGGGCCGTCTAGGTGACCTCTTAGCTTGCCCTGCGACTCGCCAGGGCCCGTCCTGAAATCATCTCGGGCCGTCCTGGTGGCCCTCTCGCATGGGGCGTACTTGGGCATGTCCAAGCTGTGTTGACGTCTTCTTGGGCCGGCTTGTAGCTCTCCTGAGCCCGCTGGGGCCCCTATGGGGTTCTTCAGTGGCCGGTCGGAATTCATCTGGTCTGGTCCACGGCAAGAAGCAGAACACACACTCCGCTTCCAAATGCTTTGCAGCTCAGAGCTCCTCTGCCTCTCTGAGGGCTCCCCGGGCCGTCTGGGGGCCCCATGGAAGGGGGGTGGTGCAGGAAGGCAGGGCGGAGGGGCGCATGGCGGCCATGCTCCACCTCGGCACACCCATCACGCGCCTCGTGGCCCCAGGAGGAGCTCCACCGACGGCCCCTGGAGGAGGTGCACGGGGGGTGGTGCAGGAAGGCAGGGCGGAGGGGCGCATGGCGGCCATGCTCCACTTCGGCACACCCCTCACGCGCCCCGTGGCCCCAGGAGGAGCTCCACCGACGGCCCCAGGAGGAGGGTCCGCACGGCGGCTCCCCTCCCACTTCGGCGCGTCCTCACACGCTTCGTGGCCCCACAGGAAGGTTCGCCGAAAGACCCAGCAGGCAGCGCCCGCGCGGCGTGAGTGGCATCCTCTTGTGGTGCGATGTTGTACGCCACTCGTAGTTCGATCGCCCCCCTCCTTCCTGGGAGAAGGGGCGGGGTGCTCGCGTCTGCTCCAGAGTACCGCTACAGCACGGACAGTAACGCCATCCCCGTCCTCCACCTCTCCTCCCCCCGTGCACCTCCTCCTCCACCTCCCGAGGAGGAGGAGAAGGAGGAGGAGGAGGAGGAGGAGCAGGAGGAGAAGGTGGTGGTGGTGATGGAGAGGGGGGGAAGGGAGGAGAGGGGGAGAGGGGCAGGGAGGCGAGAGGGGATAAAGCCACCCCCCCTATGCCCAACCCCCCCCCTCAAGACCCCATCTCCAACCGTCCCCCCCCCCTCCCCTCCTCCCTCCTCCTCCCCCTCCCCCCCTCTCCCCCCCCCCCTCCTCCCCTACGGCCTCAACCCTCTACCTCCTCCTCCTCCTCTCCTCCTTTTCCTCTTCCTCTTCTCTTTCCTCCTCCTCTTCCTCCTCCTCCTCCTCCTCTTCCTCCTCCTCCTCCTATCTCTCTTCACCGAGGAGCACTGCGGCTGGGACAGGAACACCCACGTGGGACTCGCCTGCGACGGGGACCCCAACGAGGCCTGGATCTGCGGGACATTCGGCATTCTGTGCTCAGGGCAGCCCCAATCCACAATGATCCTTCGCTGCCCTGAGACGCCCGTATTGAAACGCAGCCCGTGCCGTGTTCAAAGTGTGAAGACGCTGCGTGTTGGCTCAGCGTATTGGCCCACGGTTGGGCGAACGTATCGCGTCAGACCTTAGGTGTTCAGTCTACGCGTTGAGCTCCATGTCAGTACGCTGCGTGTCGCGTGGTGCGTATCGGGGCAGCTCAGCAATAATCCTCCTCGCACTCGTCGTCGTCGTCGTCGTCGTCGTCGTCATCGTCCTCCTCCTTCTGTTGCCCCAGCCCGCTGCTCGATCGTGACGAGGTCCTCCCTCTGGCAGAGCTCTCGCACCAGCGCCTCTTCGGACGGATCGGCGCGCCTCAGGCTACGCCCGCTCCTGCTGTTTTTGTCAGCGGGCATGGCAGCGAAAACATACATAAGGAGGCCACATGCTGCGAACCCTGGCCCACCACCCCACGATCTCTGAGGGAGGCAGTGTGGCTCACTTCGTGCGGGACCTCTTCCCGAGCGAAGTGAGCCCCACGTTCCCCCCCCTAGTAGTAGCCGTGGGGTGGCGGGGCAGCGCTCGCGCGTGGCCTCCCGGGAGGCCTGCGGAGGGCCGCGCAGCTCTCCCAGGCCGGCGCCGGGCGCCCGCCTCGCCTGGCCCACACAGGGGCGCGCGACGCGGCGCCGCCCGGAGAGGGGGGGGAGTCCGGAGCCGAGCCCCGAGGGTTAAGTCGGGCCTGTCCCTCTACAGGAGGGATGCTCCCAAATAATCAAAAAATACTCTGGGGACTATGTTTTGAGTATTTTGGGGCAGTGTAGGGGTATGTTTGGTGTATTTTCAATTTTTCGCCCAAAATCCGCCTGTAGGGGGACAGGCCCGACTTAACCCAAGGGAAGTCCGAGTCGGCACGAACGAAATGGGTACGGAAAGAATGTGTACAATGCCCAACAGCAGCTCCTGTTCATTTAGATTGGACTCGCTGTCCGCGCCGCCGCGGCCTGTGTCTATTTGAGACAGAAGGCCGCCTGCCCAACAGCGGCCGCTGTTGTTTTGGGACAACATTTGTTGTTGAGCATGGTGCCCATGTTTTCCGTACCCATTTCGGGCGTCCAAACCAAGGAGTGTCCGAGCGCGGCCCTTCGACAGCGTGTGCCTCACAGAGGGAGCTTGCACAAAAGGGCCTCAAGTGCTCGGTCCAGTCGGGAGGAGGAGGAGGAGGAGGAGGAGGAGGAGGAGGAGGAGGAGGAGGAGGAGGAGGAGGAGGAGGAGGCGGAGAAGGGGGAGGAGGAGGAGGAGGGGGAGGGGGGGAGGAGGAGGAGGAGGAGGAGGAGGGGAGGAGGAGGAGGAGGAGGGAGGGGGAGGGGGGGAGGAGGAGGAGGAGAGAGGAGGAGGAGGAGGAGGAGGAGGAGGAGGAGAGGAGGAGGAGAGCAGGAGGAGGGGAGGAGGAGGAAGAGGAGGAGGAGGAGGAGGAGGAGGGAGGGGGAGAGAGGGGGGAGGAGGAGGAGGAGGAGGAGGAGGAGGAGGAGGAGGAGGAGGAGGAGGATCCAGTCGAGGACCCCCCGAGGCCCTGGGGGCAGGGGTCGACACAGCCCCTTTGGCGAGGCAGGGCGCTGGCAGCCAGGAGCCTGCGGAGGCCCGCGCGGAGCCCCCTGGTCGGCGCTGGGCCCACCTCGCCGGGGGCCGCCCGTGCGCGCGCCAGGAGGGCGCCGCCAGGCTTATGTCGGGCGTGTCCCCCATACAGGGGGATACTCGGCGAGAAATGCAAAACACACCCCACAAATGCCCCCAAAAAGTGAACAAATATTGCAGAAATGGTCCCCGGACTATTTTGGGATTATTTTTTGATTCTTTTGGGGTATTTTTCATTCTTCGTCGACAATCCACCTGTAGGGGGACAGGCCCGACTGAACGCCAGGAAGGGGGGAGCCCAGCGCCGAGCCGAGAAAGCCCCGAGCGGACCTCCGGCAGCGCTCGCCGGTGCGCGGCGCTCCAAGAAGGGGCCCGTGCCTTCGAGGCTCCGAGGGGCTGCCGGCTCTGCCGCGGCGGAGGGGCGGCGGAAGCAGAACGAGGCCGCCGCCGCCGCCGGCGGAAGCTCGGCGGAAGCCGGCGGGTCCCAGAGGGCACCTCTTCCCCCTCCTCCTCCTCCTCCTCCTCCACCTCCTCCTCCTTCTCCTCCTCCTCCGCCTCCTCCTTCTCCTCCTCCTCCTCCTCCTCCTCCTCCATCCCCCTCCTCCTCCTCCTCCTCCTCTCCTCCTCCTCCTCCTCCTCCTCCTCCTCCTCCTCCTCCCCCTCCTCTTCCTCCTCCTCCTCCTCCTCCGCCTCCTCCTCCTCCTCCTCCTCCCCGGGCCCCAACTCGCAAGCAGTGGCGAAGCGTCCTGGCTCGCCTGTAGTCCTACCAAACAATGTTCTGGGCACATGTTGTAGTTCCCACGGAACGTTCTCAGGACATTTCCGGCGGAGTCTGTATTGTTTGATCACATCGGGCGTATGTTCTAAGAACGTGGTTTTTGTTCTTGGTAGGACTATAGGAATGCCCGGACGGTCGGTCCCTGCTCAAAATTCCTGGTGTGCCCCGCCCTGGTCCCTGCGAGCAGCACCGACCAGCCCATCCAGAATCCCTGCCCATGAGAGCTGACGGGAGAGGGGCCGAAGAGACAAAGATATTGAAGCAAAGCGTACGAGCAGGGTAAGCAGAGAGATCTCTGGAGCAAGCGAGTGGCCTTGGAGGGCCTCTTCGGGCCATCCCTGGGGGGATCGCGTGGGGGCGAGGCAGAGGAGAATGAGGATGAGGAGGAGGAGGAGGAGGAGGAGGAGGAGGAGGAGGAGGAGGAGGAAGACGACAACAACAACACCACCAACAACAACAACAACAACAACAGCAACAGCAACAGCAACAGCAACAAGAACAACAACGACGACGACGACGACGGCGACGACAACGACGACGTCGACGTCCACGACCACGACCACGACCACGACCACGACCACGACCACGACCACGACGAGAAAGAGGAGGAAAAGGAAACGGAAGACGATGAGAACAAGGACGAGGACGAGAAGGAGGAGAAGGAGGAGGACAACGAGGACGAGGACAGCCCTCAAACTCGCCTCTTGGAACCGTCCTGGAGCCCTCTGGGGGGGATCTTTGGGTCCTCTTGAGGCTCTTTTGGAGTGTCTTGGGGCCCTCTTGGGGCCCTCTTGGTGGCGCCTTGGGAGCCCTGGAGGGCCTCTTGGGGCTATCGTGGAGGGCATCGGTGAAAAGAAGAGGGTCCTGACGTTTGGCCTCCCCCCGCGGTCTGGGGCCCTCGAAATCGTCCCTTCGAGGCCGTCTTGGGGCCCTACTGGGGCGATCTTGGGGCCGTCCTTAGGGCCATCTTCAGTCCTCACAAGCGCATCGAAAGAAAAAAAGCGAGAAGGCATAACTAATTGTTGTTCCCTTTGTTTTTCTAGTGGTTTCGACGTCTTGGGAGGCTCCCAAGGGGGCTGCGAGATCACTCGGGTCCGCCTTGTGGCTCTTGTCGGGCCTCTGTGAGCTATGTCGGAAGCACAGTTGAACCATCTTGGGCTATTTTGAGCCGCCTTGGAAGTCATGTTGTAGCATAGGAGGCCCTCCATGAGCTTTCTTGGGCCATCTTGGGCGCTCTGACCAGTCGCGGCCCGCCCCCCCCCCACACAAAAAAACCGTAGGGAGGGGAGGGGGAGGGCACCCCCCGAAGGGAAGAGGGTTTGCGGAAAGGGATGTCAGGCGATCGCAAACATGGATCAGGGGGGCCTGGATTAGCGACGGGTCTCGCTTCCATGGGAAATCGCTGAGTTCCGCCGCCGAGGGAGGCGGCACCGGGCGCCTTTTGGGGAGGGCACCTCCCCCGATCCGTGGATTTGGCGACCGCGCGCCAAACCCACGGATCGCTAATCCATGCTTGCGCGCCCCCGAGGATAGCAAGAGCCCGTGAGAGCACGTTCGCCCAGATGGCGGGTGGGATGTCTGCCCACGCACACGTGCTTGCTTTAGGTCAGGCCTGTCTTTCTACAGGGGGAATATCCAAAAATAGTCGAAAAATGCAATGTGGACAATTTTTCCGTACTTGTTGATAACAATGTTGGAGCATGTTTTTAGTATTTTTTATTTTTCGTCGTAAATCCCTTTAGTAATAGTAATCAGAACCGAAGCCGAGGAATCGAAGAAGAAAAAATCGATCGATGAAGAATCGACGCTCCGCGCGGATTTCTTGGATCCGCGCCGTACCCCCCTCCCCGGCGCGCGGAGCGCGCCAGGGGCGGTGCTGGTGGCGCGAAAGACGCACGACGTGAACTTCTTGCTCCGTTTCAGACCCGAGGGGCCTCGCGGAGCCATCCAGGCCGAGAGGGCGCGCGTGACGAGTTGGGTCGGGAGAGTCCTTGCCGCACCCTTCCCGCCCCCCCTGAGTTGTTGGGTCCGCGTTTTGGGTCCGCAGCGCCTCGCGTTTTCTTCCCACCCGCTCCCACCCCTTCTTCCCGCCTCTCCCTCCTCTCCTGTGCCTCTGATCTCCGCATGCCAGTTCCGGCGCACCCCTCATGGGGATCGTGGCCCCGTTGGGGAGCTCCACTCGCGGTCTCCGTGGGCGCGGCCGAGCGCGGGCCAGCGCGCATGGCGCCTTTTTGTTTGGTCAGTGCTCGAGTACTCGCCAGTGTCAGAGCGGCGCAGACGCACCGCAAATCCCGGGCTGAGGAGTCGTGCGAGTGTCAGGATCGATTCCCACGGGGGGGACGACCACACACGTCGCCAGCGCGCAGTCCAGGGAACGTATTTTCAGCGCCGTGTTTAATACATGCTCCGCGTGCGGATCATGTACTTAAGAAATGCAGGGATGTAGTATCAAAAACAACGATGAGTTCGTACATAAATTTGCTCATTCATTAATCATGGATTAAAAATCCCAGATGTTTCAACGTCCAATGTTTTAAAAACTGCCCTGTAGCATGTCGGCACACCCCTGGCATGTATAGTGGTGGCCCCTTGAGGACCAGGCATGCGACGGCCTGATGTTTTCAGCACGGGGTCCCGGGGAAATCCCGACCTTTTCTCGGGGGCAGGTCGCTCATCCTGAGTGGTTTTGCTGACAGTCCTGGGGCCTTGTGAGGGCCCCCAGGGGCGGACAACGGAGAGAAGCTTCGCGCCCTTTGTTTTGCTCACGACGCGGGCATGTCTGGGGAGCTCCGACCAGTGGTCTCGCTGGGCTGAAGTCGGGCCTCTCCCTCTACAGGGGGGAAAAACAAAAATAGTCAAAACATAGTCTGGGGACTATTTTTTGACCATCTTTGAGCATGTTTAGGGCATGTTTGGCTTATTTGTCTATTCTAGACGCGTCCAGAAATGAGTCCCAGGGGAGTGGAGGTTATGAGGGAGGCGGGGGAGCATGCAGAAGAACAAAGGGCGGGGTGAGCCGCCATATGCCCCAAGAGGGGGAGGATGTAGGAGGAGCCGTCGTCGTCGGAGTGGGAGGAGGAAGAGGGGGCGCAGGAGGAGGAGCAGGAGCAGGAGGAGGAGGAGGAGGAGGAAGATGAGGAGGAGGAGATGGAGGACTGCGAGGACGAGGAGGACGAGGAGGACGAGAAGGAGGAACAGGAGAAGGAGGAGGAGGAGGAGGAGGAGGAGGAGGAGGAGGGAGGGGGAGGAGGGAGGAGGAAGAACAAGAGGAGGCGGAGGAGGACAATGGCGAGCTTGGGGGCATCTTGGGCCGTCTTTGGAGCCTCTTGGCGGTCCCCTGGGCCTCTTGCGTATATCGGGGAGCCTCTTGTGGCCTCTTGGGGGTCTCTTGGGGCCTCTTGGTGGCCTCTTAGGGGCCTCTTGGGGCCTCTTGGGGCCCTCTTGGGGCGCTCTTGGCGCGCTCTTGGGAGCCTTCAGGGATCTATCAAAGAAGGGGGGGTCGTATATTAGCGCTGCCCCTCTACAGTTCCTCGAATCGCCTCTGAGGCCCTGCTTGAGGCCAAAATCTTTCCAACACAAAAAAGAATATCAATGTGTTGTGCTTTTTCGTTTTTTCGCTCTTGGAGCCGTCTTGGGCCATCTTGGGAGCCTCTTGGGGCCTATTGGGGGTATCTTGGGGGCCTCTTGGAGGCCTCTTGGGGGCCCCTTGGGGCCTCTTGGGGCCCTCTTGGGGCGCTCTTGGGGCGCTCTTGGGAGCCTTCGGGTTGATCTTGGGGCCATCTTGGAGGAAATCGATCGAAGAAGAGGAGGTCGTATATTAGCGCTGCCCCTCTAGAGTGCCTCGACTCGCCTCTTGGCCCCCCCCCCAAGACGCCAAACTCCTTCCCAAACCTAAGGAAAGTCAATGTTTTGTGTTTTTGTTTTTCGCTTTTTCGCTCTTGGAGCCGTCTCTTGGGGCCTCTTGGGGGTCTCTTGGGAGCTTCTTGAAGGCCTCTTGGGGCCTCTTGGGGCCCTCTTGGGGCGCTCTTGGGGCGCTCTTGGGAGCCTTCGGGGCGCTCTAGGAGCCATCTTGGAGGAACTTTATCAACGAAGGGGGGGTCGTATATTAGCCTTGCCCCTCTAGAGTGCCTCGAATGGCCTCTTGGGCCCCCCCAAGAGGCCAACATCCCCCCCCAAACCAAAAGAAAATCTATGTTTTGTTTTTTTTCTCGTTTTTTCGCTATCGGAGCCGTTTTGGGCCATCTTGGGCGTCCCAACGACCCGCAGAACCCTTCGTCCAGGTCGGTGGGGAGGGGTAAGGGGAGGGGTAAACCCCTCGCCGAAGGGAAAGAAGGGGGTTGGCAGAGGAAACGCTCTAGACCACCTACGCCCTTAAGGGCTGGTGAGATTTTTCGTCCAAAATCGGCCTGAAGGGGGACAGGCCCGACTGAACGCTGGGCTCGACCGCGTGCGGGCCCGCGCCGCTGGGGTTCTCGCGTGCCAGCTCGATGACGCCTCGTGCTCTGCAGCCTCCTGGCCCGCCCTGCCTCTCCCGCCATGACCCGCCCGCCCGCCCAGCCCACTCAGCCCGCTTCAACCGTCCGCTCGGCCCGACGCGCTCGTAATCGTCCCCCCGCCCGCCCAGCCCGCCCGCTGGGACTCGCGCGTGCCAGCTCGATGACGCATCGTGCTTTACAACCTCCTGGCAGGTACGCATCGCTCGAATAGGGGATCGACTACAGAATCGATTTACCTCAAAATTCATGCCCCAGCGAACCTACGATCCACACGCAGAATGCCCCGCAGATCTACGGACTGTGCTCGACGCATTTATATCTCTCGTGGGCTCCACGAGCACAGCAAGTCTGGGGCACGTGCATTCTGTAGTCGATCGCCCACTCGAACCGTCTGCTCGGCCCGACCCGCCCGTAATTGTCCCCCCGCCCGCCCAGCCCGCCCGCTGGGGCTCTCGCGCGCCAGCTCGATTGCGCAGCATGCCTTGCACTGCACGCCGGTCGTCGAAAAAGCAAGCATGTCGGCTGACATTCCCAGATCCCCTGCTGCTTGAGCGCCGTCCTATTGTGAGATCGGGGGTGGACAGAACCCCCAACAGTGACACGTCGATTAGTGAATTGTCCGTTTTCGGTTCTCGAGATGGCGCCGTGGCCGTTATTTTGCAGGCTTGCGCCCGCCAGGTTTGGGCCTCAGGTCGTTTTCACTAAACCACGTTTTACTAAAGGGGGGTCTGTCCATCCCCGATGAGAATCCAGAACATGCTTTTGCTGTGTTTTGCGACTCTTGGGGCTGGCCCGCACCCGATCTGCTTGATCTGCTTGCCTGCTTCATGCTTCTATCTGCTTCTCGTGGCGCCGACATCGCAGAGCGGATTTCGCTCGGAAGACAATGAGGTGGGCCCGGATTGTCTTGGATAATTTCTTTCAGATTTCCAAGTGGATTTTGTGCGGATGTTACACGGCCAGGGATGAAGACTACAACGAAACCATGTGAAATTGACTTCGTTTTTCGCTCGCCGTTTCGGGGGTCTGCATGGACAGAATCCCACGCTAGAATCCGCTGCAGCACGTCTGCAAGGCCGGTGGAGTGACACTTCTTCCGGCTGGCAGGTGCGCATCGCTCGAATAGGGGATCGACGACAGAATCGATTTTCCCCAAAATTCTTTCCAGGTTTCCAAGTGGATTGGGCGCCTTCTGCTTGAGCGCCGCCGAGCCGTCCGCTCGGCCCGACCCGCCCGTCAGGGCCCAACCCTCCAAGCCCCGCCGGGAGCGCCCCCCTGCGGTCCCGGCAGAGGGCCCGACCGCCGCCTGGGGCGGTGGCGCCGGCCTCGGCGCGCCACGCGCGCGGTCCTGCACGGTGGTCGGCGGCGAGCGGGGGGGGTGGGCGTGTACTCAGCCGCCTTGCGAGCACCGACGTGCTCGCGTCGCGAAAGAGTGACGACGCGAGGTTGTTGGCCGTGTTCGGCCTCCGGGGGAGGGGAACGGATGCCGGAGAAGAGCCCCAGTCATAATCTTCTCAGGGCTATAGGGCTGTGCGGCTATAGGGATGTCCAGAGTTTTTTCCAGCCTTCCGCCCCGCGGAGCGGAGCGACACGACAGCCTCGCTCGCACGGCCAAGCGTGTCGCCGGGGCCGCCGCCGCGGCACGCCAGGCGAAGTTGTGCCGGCCGTGTGAGCCCCCGGAGGCGCTGCCCTTCCTGGCACGCCGCAGTTGTTGCGCTGCATCGTTGGGTGACCTCCCCAGAGATCCAAAGTATTGAAAAAGTCAATACGGAGGTGTTTCGCAGATTTTGGCCCCCCCTAGGGGCCCTCGCCGGGCCTCGGGACCGTCAAAAGACGACTCAGGATGAAAAGCCGGTCCTGGGGAATGGGTCGAGACCTCCGCGGACCCCGTATTGAAAAGATCACGACGCGGATCTCTGGGTCGCCATTCCCCAAAGTTGGTTTCTTCTCTCGTGCCCGACGCGGGCCCGATGCGGACTCGACGCGGATGTGGCGCGGCCTCGGCGAGGAGTCGACGCGGATTCGACGCGGATCCGACGATGCCGACGTGGATTCGACACGGGATCCGACGCGGACGGGACTGCGACGGGGACAGACCAGGTCCCTCGAGAACCCTCGCCCTCATTCTTCCAGACCTTCCGTGCTGACCTTCCACCCTCTTGCGCTTCGGGAGATGCTGAGTTCTCGTGCGCTTCCCGACGCTTTCACTATAGTTTCAATGCATCACCTGCCGTGCCATCCGCGGAGGTCGGAGGGTATGGAAGATGGAGGCGGAGGGAAATGCAGAATCTTCTCCTGGAGCGCCGCAGCCGGCGCCCCGCCGAGGTACGACTCGGTGTACCCCACGGGCATCCACCTCCGGGAGTACCCGCGCTGAACGCGCGCACGCCGCCCCCCGGGGGCATTCCCCGTGGGAGAGCGCGCGGCACGCACGCGGGCCGCGGCGCCGGCTCCCCGGCCCGCGCCGCCTCCGGGCGCGCGCAGGGCGATGGTAGCCGCCGAGCTTGGCAGCGTTGCACCGATCCCCATCCCCAGAGATCAAAAGTATTGACAAAAGTCAAGACGGAGGTTTTTCGCAGATTTTGGCCCCGAGGGGCCCTCGCCGGGCCTCGGGACCGGCCAAAAACGACTCAGGATGAAAAGCCGGTCCTGGGGAATGGGTCGAGACTTCCGGGGACCCCGCATTGAAAAAATCACGACGCGGAGCTCTGGGTCCCCATCCCCTTCGAGACCCCCACCAAATTACCACCCCACTTGGGGATACACCCCTCGAAGCCCGAATGGAACGGCCCATGTCCCCATCTAGGGGGGTACATCGGCCAGTGGGGCCCAGGCCACGCCGCTTGGCATGGGGATTGGTTCAACGATGCTCAGCAGGGGAGGGGGGAGGGCTCCTCGGAAGCACCCCTGCTTCTCAGAAGGCGCGGGCCTTGCCTACAGATGTAAGGCCGGCGCCTTCTGAGAAGCAGCCTCTTTCCAAGAAGCCGTCCCCCCTCCCTCCACCCCCCTGTGCGCGCCGCCAACCCAGACCCCCGACTTAATGATTTTTTCATTACGTCGACCCCCAGAGGTCCCGACCCTTTCCCCATGAACGGCTTTGCATCCTGAGTCGTTTTTTGACGCTCCCGAGGCCCGGTGAGGGCCCCCAGAGGCCGAAAAGTAGGAAAAACCTCCCGTCGTGATTTTTTCATTACTCGAGGGGGTCTGGGACCCCCCTGTGCGCGCCGCCAATTCATGTGCATGCAGGGTGATTGTGGCCGCCGAGCTGCAGGCTCCGACGATGTCCGACGATGCAATATTTTTTCGGACATTGGAGCAACTACATTACCAGTGGCGGGGTGCCCAGACCCCCTCGAGTAATGAAAAAATCACGACGGGAGGTTTTTCCTAATCTTCGGCCTCCTCGGGCCCTCACCGGCCCTCGGGACCGTCAAAAAACGACTCAGGATGCAAAGCCGGTCATGGGGAAAGGGTCGGGACCTCTGGGGGTCGACGTAATGAAAAAATCATTACGTCGGGGGTCTGGGTGTCTCTCAATCTCCAGACTTTTGAGGGTCGGGGACGTCGCCGGGGTGGTGTGGTGTATACTTGTGCTGTCCGTTTCCCAGGCAACGGCGAAACATCATACACCAGGATCTCGTTAGATACACACCAGGATCTGCTTTCCTGTTTGCATGTGTCAGTGCAGGGCGAGAAAAAAAGCGTCGGTGTACAGAGTTCGGTTCCTCAACAGTTTCGCCCCACGACGGCAACGGGTCCTGAGGGAAACGGATCCTGGGGTTGTTCGCCGTTTTTGGCTTTCCCCGATGCACTCCACGGGCCCCGGGACTGTCAGACAATACCTGAGGATGAAGAACTGGCCCCGGGGGGAGGCTCCGGGGTCCCGGCCCCACGTCCGTGAGGGCCCACTCCCGCTTGCCTCCGTCGCAGTCCGCAGCCGCTGCCCCGAGCCCTCGCTGGTCCCTGGCGGCCGCCAGTGGCACGACCTGTGGCCTGAACGCGCAGGCCTCCAACGATCTGATGCCTTCACTCGCGGCGCCTTCCCACGCTCGCGTCTGCAGGGGCACGCGATCGGGCCAAAAGGCCATTACAGGCAGACAGGCGGACTGGGGGAAGAACCACCCCGCCAAGGATCTGGGCCTCTCGGATGGGGTTGGAGGTAGAGATGGGGTCGGAGGATCGCGCCGCATCGCCGATACGGCTCAAGATGCGGTGCCCGATTTTCTCCACGCCCACGTCGCCGATGCAATGCCGACGTCGCCGGAGCGTCGCCGATGCACCCGCGACGCGTCGGCGGCGCGATCCTGCGACCTCAGCTGCTCGGACCCATCTGGGAGGGCTCTGTCAGAAGCGGTCGAGGCCCGGCGCACTGAGAGAGGCACATCGTCCGGTGTCTGTGGGCCGCGCCGAGCTCGCGGGCGTGTTCTCGTTTCCAGCTTGGACGGTTTCCCCCGGGGCCGAAGGCGACCCGAGGAGGAGGAGGAGGGTGAGGAGGAGGAGGAGGAGGAGGAGGAGGAGGCTGAGGAGGAGGAGGAGGAGGAGGAGGCTGAGGAGGAGGAGGAGGAGGAGGACGGGTCGCCTAAGCCCTTCGGAGAAACCCTCCATCCCAGCTCCCTCGCCCCAGCTCCCACGGGAGCGTGGCCAGGCCTCTTTGCTGCTGCGCTCCTCTCGCGCCTCCCCTGAGTCTCGGGGGCCACGGTACAGGGGGAGATAGGCACAGGGGTGGCTGCATCGACCCCGAATCGCCCATTGATCGCCGACGGGGGCCCCATAGCCCCCACCTGCCCAGGAGCGTGCGTATTTGCCACTGGGGGCCCGTCGCGGATGCATCGGCGATGCATTGCCGATGCCAGGTTGATGCGTCCCCCCCAGTGTGCCAGTCCCCCCCCCCTCCTATCGTTGCCAGTCTCTCGAAGCAGCGCAAGCTGCACACAGAGAGGTCTAGAGCTCCGCGCGGATCTCTCCTGATTCGGCGCTGGGCATCCCCAGCGGCGCCTCCGCGCCGCCCCCCGGCGCGCGCCGCGGCGCCAGGGAAGGGAGCGGGGGTTCCCCGCATGTTCCAAGGAATCCGCGCGGACCTCCAGCAGAGTTTGTGGTTCGCCGAGGCTGTGCTCTATAGGGGGCCTCGCCGCGAGCGCCCCGAGATCCGGGCGCCGCAGCTCGTTCCGCCGAGAAGGGACGCCAACACCGGAAGAAAAAAACCTTCCGCCTCTTCCCCGACACTCCCTGGTCGCGCCTTCCGAGCTCCCCCCCCCTGGGCTCGCCGCCGAGTAGACTTTGTCAGGTCCGGCCTCCACCCACCGCGCAAGTATCATACACAGGCGCCCTCTGATTGACTGCTCCTCGGCCTCAGCGGAGGTTGGCGGTGTATAACTCACCACCGAGAGCCAGCGACTTGCTACACCGCCGCCCTCCCTGAAGGCACGTACAACACCAGTCGAAGGGCGTTTCCCTTCGAGATTGTTGCTTGGCCCGCAGAAGCCCGCTCCGAGCTCTTGCTCGTGCCCCGCACTGCCGCCGTCGCGTTGTGTGCCGTGTGCTCTCTCATGCTGCTCCAGCTGTCGACCCGAGTGGCGGGGAGAACCGCAAGTCTGGGGGCGTCTGTGTATCTATTCTCGTGGCGCAGATCCGGCCTCTAGTCGGACGGTGCCAGGGCGAGGATGCACACGTTCCAGAGCACTCCAGGATGCTCGGAGACGGCCGAGGCGGTCGAGACATCCTCCAGAGTCGCCAGACCTCAGGGATTCTCAGGAGCAGGAGGGGGAGGAGGAGGGGGAGGAGGAGGAGGAGGAGGAGGAGGAGGAGGAGGAGGAG
>CAUYUJ010018279.1:134476-141521 GCA_963575745.1 Prorocentrum cordatum | reverse complement strand
TCCTCCTCCTCCTCCTCTAGTTCCTCTAGTTCCTAGAAAGCGTGGTCGGCTCGGCTAACCACGCCCGCCCATTCAAGATAGGATCCGCCCCGAAGCCGATGGCCCGACCCTCACGCTTCGGGGCACGGAAAGGTTTTAGGGGCCAGCCCCCCCCCCCCTCCCAGAATTCCTCTGTCCTCGGGGGCGGCCGCCAAAAACCCAGGCTCGGCCCCCGTGGGCCTCGGACCAGGGGCCGAAACGCGCAAGGGCGGAAAAGGCAGACCAAGAAAAACACCAGACTCGGGCTCCCGACCAGACAGCAGGCACCCCAGGGTCGCCCTCCCCATACGGACCGAGGCCCTGGCTGGGCCGAGACGTCCAGGAGCGACACCTCCTGGCCTGGAGGTGGGTCTGCCGACGGGCACATGCCCCGCACAGTCTGCAGAAGACGACCGACTCGTCCCTCCCAAGAGCCCGACCGCCCCCCCCCCTCCCGCGCCCCACGCCCACCCCGAATCACCCACGGCCCATGGGAGGGATGAGCGATCGCCGCGGGCCTGGGCTCGCCAGGGCAGGGGCGGCGACCAGTCCTCGATCGGAGCCCGTTCCTGGCCCCGCACCTGCTGCAGGCCCAGGACCTCCCAAGGCACCCCATGGCGTGGCCTTTGGACCCGAGACCAAGGAAAGCACCTGGGGCGGGCAAGGCAGGGGGAGGGCCGACCGATCGGGTCACCCCTCGCCTGCGGCCTTTTTCAGCACCGCGCCACGGTGGCGCAGGAGATTCGTCGCGGCGACAATCGCCGCGCTCGCGCGCCCGGCGAGCTCGCCGACCCCCCCGAAGTCGGAACGCAGATGGGCCCCCATCTTGGCCCTATTGTCGGCCTCGTGGTTGCCGATGTGTCAGTGGGCCTTCGCGCCCGCGCGCTCTGCTGCGGCCCAGCTGGCGCGGGCCCCGCTCCAGAGCTGCGCGCACTTGCATCCGGGGCCCCTGCACCAGCCTGGTCCCTTCCGAGAATCATCCACGCCATTCTTGCAGCCCGCGACCACGCATAGCTCGCCTTGGGCCGCCTCACGCAGCACTCGAGCCAGGGCGTAGAACTCAGCGACGCAGATCTCCTGCGCGACTCCAGGGACCGCGCCCATCAGGCCACCGACGATGCCCCCGCCCTCCGCGGTCATGATGCCAGCCCAGCCCGCCCTCATGAGCTCGACCAGCTGCGGGAAGAATGCCGACCCGTCGACGCAAACCGTGCCCGAGAAACCCCCATGCCGCCGGACGCCCGCTCAAAGGCTCTGCTCGCCCCCAGTGGGGACTGGCGCCGCCTCCAGCCCGAGCGGGACGAGGCGCCCCACGAAGCCCATGTCCGCGGCGTCAGCTGCTGCCCCATCCCCGCGCACGCCCTCCAGGCCCATGTCCCTCGCTACCAGCGCCGCGCCGTCGCAAGCGAAGAGCCTGCGGTGGTGGGAGCCCAGGCCAGCGTCACACCATTGGCAATCGGCCGAGGTGGCGGCTCGCTCCGCACACAGGTCGGCATGGGAGACCAGCCCGCCGCACACCAGGCTCTCGACCAGCGCTACCTGCCCCGCGTCGCCCTACGCCCTCAGCACCTCTAGCGCCGCCCGCACAGGGAACGTCGCGGGCGGCCCTGCCAGCTGCCCGTGGAAGTGCGCGGGCACAGTACAAAGAAGGGATATGCGCACTCCCCGCTCGACCAGCGTTCTGACCATCCTCGGGCTGCGGGACATCAGGTCGACCGATTCTCCACTGTCAGTGACCTACACGTCCCACGTCTCCGCGGCACACCCGACGCGGCCTAGGCTGAGGCGCACAGCACCCGCAAGCCCCGTGACCTGGTTCCAGCGGGCTGGCCGCGCCGCCTCGAAGACCTCGCGCATGCTGGTCCCAGGCCTGAATTGGGCGAAGGCCACCTTGGCCCACGCCACCAGCGGCGCGCAGTTCGCCGCGTCGGCGGGGCGTTGGCGCCATTCTGCCCAGGCTGGATAGCGAGCTGCAGCGTCCTGCTCCTCCTGCCACGGCCGCCTGCCACCGCCTTGCCGTTGGCGGTCACGGCTTGGCCGAGCACCTTGGACGGAACTCCCGCGACTCGGGCGCCACGGAGGATGGTGGCGAGGCCACTGCACCTGAAGACGGCCCCGAGCTTGGCCCCCGCTCGCCTCGGCTGCACGCAGCGAGGCGCCCTCAATGTGAGACGCCCCAACCTTCCTCGAAGCACTCCCCACGAGGCTTTGCCGCCGAGCGAGAAGTCGATCCCCGGGTTCTTGGCCTCGCGGCGGCACCTGAAGCCCCGCTTCCTGAGGCGGCGGGCCGTCCTTTTGCCAGCCTCGACGTCGCTGGGCACGATGACCCCTTTGGTGCCCGAGATGAAACCGTCCTGGCAGGGCCACCTGGCGAGACAAGAATACCGAACTCCACGTCCCTCAGACGACCGTAGGCCGCCGGGGCGACGTCATCCACGACCAGGTAGGCACGGACGTTCAGCCAGCTCTGCATGAGGAGGTCCATGGCCGAGAGGAGCATGGCCTTCAGGAGGGTCGCGGCGCACGCGCAGCCCGCTACGATCGAGGTCCATAGCGAGAAGACCTCGGTCACCCACTTGCCCAGACAGAGCCTGCGCCGTCCGCCACGCGGGCGGAGGCTGAGCTCCAGGCGCCGCACGCGGAACCCATGCCTCCGCGCTGCAGCCGCCAAGCCTGCATGTCGCACCCGCTCGCAAGCCTTGGACAGGTTCAGCATCGACGTCATCGAGTGATGCCCCATCGCCGCCGCCATGTCGGCGTCGAAAGCCTGGAACCAGACTGCGTCCTCGCATCACTTGCCCTCGCCGCCGTAGACAAACTCCCTGGGGAGCCGCTGCCTCTCCCAGTCCTGGGCTTCGCCTCGACGCATCTTTCCCAGCGGGCGGACCAGGCTGCTGAGGAGCCCAGTGGGGCACCAGCCCCCCTCCGCCGTCGCCAAGAACAAAATTCAGACCATGTCGAGCTGCCCCAACGCGACGAGGCCGTCATCGCTCAGGTGGCCGAAGGACTGGGGCTTGATGCACTCGACCCCCGTGGTCGTGGACCCCTTGAAGGCAGCTGCCGCCTTCCTGATGTCATCAGGCGAGGGGGGCGGCGCAACTTCCTCCAGGACTGCGTCGGGGAGCACATCGTCGAGGCCCAGCGGCAGCACCTCGCTCTGGCGCCAAACCTCCTGGTACTCGCCCTTCAGTGCGTCGAGTGTGGCTGCGGTCCCCGCTGGCCCAATTCGCCCCACCGCGATCGGGCGCCCCGACCAGCGCCGCCTTGCAAAAGCGATGCGCAGCCCCTGCACCATGTTGCACTGCCTCACGCGCCCACTCGCGCCACTGCTGACACCGCTTCTTGCCGCAGCGGTCCTCAAGCTTCGCCGCGAGCTCACGAGCCTCCTGCTCCAGCGCCTGCAGCTGGCTATAGCCGAGGTGGCTGAGCATGTGGAGCTGGCGCTTCCACTTCCGAACCTCCTCCTCCTCCTCTGACATCAGGTCGCCCCCCGGGTCCCCAGCCGCCAGCGAGCCCGCCTTGGCACGCAGGGTCTGCAGCTGCCCCAGCGCCTCGGGGATTGCCGCCCTGTCGTCAGTCTTCGGCGGTAGGCGAGCATCTCCCAGATGACGGCGGCAACGCGCCGCCGCCGAGCGGACACTGGGCACCCTCTGGGGTGAGGCCAGTTTTCCGTCATCCGCATGTTCTTCTCCGCACTCCGCATCGCGGCCTCGCGCCCGACGTAGAGGCGGGAGCCCTCTGGCGCCACGCGGTACAGCCCGGGCAGGTCGGCCTCCATCCGCTTGGCAAACTCCCCGTACAGCTGGTTCACCATGTCATGCTGCCCCAGCTGCAAGTGCTTCGCCCCGACAGCGGCCGCCCTTGCCGCGGGCGAGGCTCGCGGCGGCGCGGGGAAGGGGTCGTGACGCTGCAGGGCTGAATCCCGCCGCCCTTCCCCCGGCAGGAGCTGGGCTGGCAGCTAGGGTCCGAGGCCGGGCCACGCGGCCGAGTCCGGCTACCTACCGCCGCCAGCCTTGTCGCCTGCCTCCTCCTCCTGCGTCGCCTGCCTGCTGCTGCCACTCCGCGTCCGTGCCGTCGATCACGTCCGTCCTCCTGGAGCGGTTGGGCGGTTGCCCCTGGCTCGGCTCGGGGGCGGAGGGTCGGGGTGCCCCCAGAGCTGCACCCCCCCCGCCCAGGCCGACGCGCCGCCCCTCCAGCCACTTGCGGCCCCGCCCACGCTGCCCCCCCCCCCAGCAGCGGCGCGCTTCCCCAGCCGATCGCCGACAGCGGCCTGAAGGCCCGCGGCGCTCGGAGGGCCCGCGGGCGCCACAGGTGACTCTGCTGCCTACCCACCAGCAGCAGCCCGACCAGCACCGTCGTCCGCGATCGAGGCGGGCCTGCCCCACTCGCCGCTTACCCCTTGCCCAGCCCCTCTCGTTGTTGACCTGGAGAGAGCGCCTGGGGGCTGGGACTTGCGCCCCATTGCCCGCGCCATCTCGCTCCGTGTCTGCGTGGGGCCTTGGCGAGGTTAGGCCGATCTCCCACGCGGATCGACCCGCGGCCCCCACGCCTCCACCTTGCCCTGCAACTCCCCGCGACCCCCGTGGCATGGCGTCCTCGTCGACCGTGAGGCCACAGAGGCCATGGTCCTCGGTCGGGAGGCCGAGCAGCCATTGAATGACCTCGGTCCAGCTCGCGCCGAGGTTCTCTCTCAGCCGCTTCAGCGAGGCCGCGTCGGCGCCGACAGGGAGTTGGTGGCCGACGCCCAAGACGCTGGCCAGCCCGTCGACTGGCTCGCTCGACGCACGCCCGAGCGCGACTCCGACTGCGTCCGCCGCTTGGCCAGGCGGAGGGGCGTCGGGGGAGGGGCCGACGCAGCTGGATCTTCTCGCGCACCACCTCCAAGAGCGCCTCGTCCGTTTCAGCGGCCCCTTGCCCCGAGGCGACGCCCAGGTCGGCCAGTGCCGCGCGCGCTCGCTGCAGGAAGGGCCCCCATGCATGGGGCTCGGGGCGCGGCCCAACAGGCCGCTGCGCGGGCAGCACAAGCGCCGCCATATGGACCAGCCTGTGCTCCTGGGCGCACTTTCCACTGAGCAGGAGCCGCACGGGCCAGCGCGGCGCCAGCGCCGCGCCCTGCCTGCAGCAGCCCTGCACCCTGCCGCCCAGGCCGCTCGAGATTACGAAGAAGTCGATCTCCGACCCTGACCCGACTCGGCACGCGGGAAGCCCAAGCGCCACGACCATGCCGCCCGCCTCCTGCGGCCAGCCCAAAGCCTCCAGCTCGTGGGGCTCGCAGCCCCAGTCGCCGCCGATGACGCAGGGCACCTCGGCGCAGGCGAGGCACCCCCCAGCTGTCCCAGGACCAGCTTCGACTCCACATCGAGGCCTTTGGCAGCTACCAGGCACACCGACACCGCCAGGAACCCCCCGGCACTCCACAGCCGACCCACTTCGCGATCACACGGCCCCGTGGCAGCGCGGGCCCCTTGGGCGCATCGCCCATCCCGCTGCGCGCTCGCACCCCGATGCCCACACCGCTGGATAGGCCGCTCCTCTAGGTGCGCACAGGTTCGCTGAACGCCACCGCCTAGCCCTCTCTGCGGCAGGCCTGCCCGGCCTCAGGCGCTGCGCCTGGGGCCACGCCCACCTCCTGCAGGAAGACCACGTCTGCGGTCGCCTCCTGATGCAGCCAGCGCGCCATGCTGCAGCGGGGCGTGCTGGCTGTGTCAAGCCGCCATGCTCCGACCTCACGCCGAGCCTGGACCAGCCTCCTCTTGGCCTCGGCCGTCGTGGCCGCAGGCGCGCTTGGCAACGGGGAGCTCGATACCTGCGGCCTGACACGCCTCCTCGAGCTTGCGGCGGCTCTCGCCCTCGAGCTGGTCGACGTGGGCAGAGAAGGCCATGCGGTCGTCGCCCGCGCCCTCGGAGCCCGCGGGGTCGCCGCTCCGCTCGCCGCCTGGGGCAGCAGCAGGAGGACCTGCCGCATGCGGCCCCGCAGCAGGCTGCCCAGCAGGCTCTACCCCTTCGCCGATGGGCACGTCCCCGCTGGATGTCGCCACCCACTCGGCTTCGATATCAGCCCTGATGGCGTCGACATTCCGCTGCAGGACCGCACGAGAGGCCTGGAGGCTGGCTGCCTCGTCTCCGTCGGCGGCGATTGCTGCAGGGGCCTCGGGCCCAGCGGTCGCCTTGGCCAGCTCGACACCCCGGGCCGATATGGAGCCAGACGGCAGCCCTGCTTGTTCCATCCGCTTGGCCTGCACCAACGCATCGCGGCCCTGGGCATGGCGTTGGCGAGCCGCCTCGAAGACTGCCCGCCGCCTCCACCACGGCCGCCCTCGCCTGCACCAGGTTCTCGGCCGCTTCCTTGTGCGCTGCCTCATTCGCCGCCGCCTGCTCGCCCAGCTTCTCGAGCTTCCAGATGCAGGACTGCAGCACCTGCGAGTAGGTTTTGGGCTTGACCTCATTCGCAAGCTGTTTCGGGGCCAGCTTGGCCCCACCCGCGTCGCCGATGACCACGACCTCGCCAGCCAGCAGTGCCAGGCAGGCCGCCGTGACCGCCTCCTCGCTGGCCCCGCCAGGGGCACACGTGGCCTCCTGCTGCATCTGGGCTGCGGGCCCCTCAGAAGACTAGCACCCCTGCGGCAGCACCTTGCGACCCACTTTGTCTCGGCCATAGCCAGCTGGGGGCTGGCTGCCCGCCTTGGCTCCTGCCGCCATCTCCGCCGCATGCTGGCGCACTGACAGCGGGGCCGCCCGCCCGCACGATCTGCACGCAAGCCTGCACGCCCAAGTGCCGCATGTGCTGCACCTGCAGCCCCACCAAGGCTTCGTGGGGCCAGGCAGGACGGCCGCGTCGCTGGCCAGCGGCTGGCTCTGCCGCTGCCACGGCGTTGGCGTGAAGCACGAGCCCCTTCCAGCGCCAGCAGCGCGCGGCGGCTACCGCCTGCTGCGCACGACTTGTCAGGGCCCGTCGGCGCCGCCGTCTGCCCACGAGACGCGCCGCGGGCGCGATCCCCCGAGCGACGGGGCGGCGGGCCCTCGCTTG
>CAUYUJ010018279.1:110000-120000 GCA_963575745.1 Prorocentrum cordatum | reverse complement strand
TCGGCAGGATCATCAGCAGCAGCACCAGCAGCAGCACCATCATCATCAGCAGCAGCACCACCACCACCGTTAACGAGCATCATGTTCCTCCCACCTTGGTCTGGCCACTGCTTGTAGAGAACACCAGGACATCGCCATCGGCAAGGGCGAGCACGACTCGAGAGGACGCGGCGCTGGGGTCCATGACCACATCCACGACAGGGGAGTGCCAGCCAGAGCACGGTGGGTACAGCACGTCGACCTGCTGTGGGGAGAAGAAACTGAAGAAGTGGGAGGAGGAGGATAAAGGGGCCCAGGGACACACAACTGAATAGACACAAATCCCAAGATCCCCCATATGCTCCAAATCTCCAGGATGTTCGTCTCCCCCTCCACTTCCCATATTGTCCCACCACATGTTCCTGGGAATCGCCGTTTCTTTGTGCATGTGTGGCTTTGACTCACTCCTGAGGGAGGGGGAGGAGGACTGAGCAGAATCGACCTGTGCGGGGGAGAAGAAGCCGAAGGAGCGGGAGCTGTAGAACAGCACCGAGCCCCCCTGGGCGTGGAGCAGGCCGCGCACCCCGCCGGGGTCCTCGGGCCGCGAAGCGGGAGCGGGCGCGGGAGGAGGAGGGCCCGCCATCGCTCGGACGTCCACAGGGGAACAGAAAGTGGCACAAACATAACAACTCGGAGGTCCGCGCGGATTTCTCGGATCGGCGCTGGACCCCCCTCCCTGGCACGCGGAGCGCGCCAGGGGCGGCGCCGGAGGCGCCGCCGGGGGGCCCCGGCGCCGATCCGAGAAATCCGCGCGGACCTCCGAGTTGTTATGTTTACGTCACTCTTTGTTCCCCTCATTCCCCGTGCACTGTTCGATTGCGTGCGCGCTCTTTCCCCCAGGGTGATGCAAGATGCTCCCCGATGGTCCCCGCCGAGAAAAACGCACACGCCCGAGCGGTGCCAGGGGAGAAGGCGGGATCAGTCAGCATCGAATCCCGAAGCCGGATCAGATCGGAGTGCGCGCCGAATCGGGCCGCATCGGCACAGAATCGGAATCGATCGAAATCGGATCGGCTGCGCCAGAGGGCACAACAGCGCCGTACAAACATCGGGTCGCCTCCTCCTCCTCTTCCTCCTCCTCCCCCTCCTCCCCCTCCTCCTCCGACGGAGTATCAGAATCGAATCGGATCGAAACGGCCGAAACAGATATCGAGTCGGGTCGACCCGATCGAAGTGGACACTGGAGGGTGGGAGGCCACGTGGTGCTTCAAGTACACACTCGTGTGTGCGACGTTCTCGCTGCGTGTCTTGCCATCGGAGGCCCGAGCGAAGATACGAGTCGAGCCTCTCGATGATCCCATCCAGCGTCCTCCTGCCCTCGTCGACCTGACACACACACTCACTGGCTTCAGCAAGCATGCAGATCGACCGTTCCTCCCTCCGTCCCCTTTCCACGTTTGCTCCCTCCACCATACCACTTCCAGCCTCCAACATCCTGCCCATCACTGTTCTTTTCCCCCCCGTCCACTCGCACCCTCCCCCATCACCCTCCTCATGTGCTTCCTCCCCCTCCTCCTCAGTCATCCCCCCCTGTCCTCGGTAACGAGGGCGCGTCCCTTCAGGGTGCCGTTGCGGAAGAAGACCGCGACGCCACCGAGGCTGTCGCCGGCGACGAAGTAAGTCTGAGTGCCTGCGCTGAGCTGGCCAGGCTCGCTCCGAAAAACACACGCGAGACGGGCTCTCGCTTCGGACGCTTCCTCGCCCCCGTCCCCCTGGGACGCACAAGGACATACTGGTACGATGCGTCCTCCTTGGAGGCGTGCGTCCGACCCGAACATCCAGTACAACCATCTTGACGCACATCGTTTCCCGAGCGGCATGGCCAGAGCGCGCCCAGCACGGAGCTTGTACTACAAGATTTCTTGGCGCGCGCATTGCCCCTGGGGGGGAGGGAGGAGGGACGCGGCCAAAGGAAAACGAGAAAAGGGGCGGGCGGCTCAGGGGTCAGAGCGCTCCCCGAGCGTGTGGCATGGCCGGCCCCGCTGCCCGGCGCGCGGCGGCTGCTGCGTCAACGAACCAGGGGCGGCGTGGCCCAGTGCCACTCTGCGTGCACACCAATAGGGAAACGAAAAGTGGCATAAACATGAAAACTCGGAGGTCCGCGCGGATTTCTTGGATCCGCGCTGGACCCCCATCTCTGGCGCGCGGAGCGCGCCAGAGGCGGCGCCGGAGGCGCCGCCAGGGGGTCCCAGCTCCGATCCGAGAGTTCCACGCGGACCTCCGAGTTTTTATGTTTATGCCACTTTTTGCTTCCCTAACCAAAAGCCTACAATCACCAGACCCGACGGCAGAAGCACTCGGCGGACCCGAGAAGGCTACGGTTTCGGCGGCCACCCTCCGCCGTGCCGGCGGGCCGCGCGCTGGTGAGCGTAAAGCCTGGGCCGCGAAGACTCGGGGCGGCAGGGCGAATCGGAGGACAAGGAGACCGACGCGCAAGGAGGAGGAGGAGGAGGAGGAGGAGGAGGAGGAGGAGGAGGGGAAAGGGTAAGAGCAGCAGGTAAATGAGGAGCTGGATGAAGACGCACGAAGCACACTCTCTCTCACACACACACACACACTCCGAGAGCGGACAGCCTGCGCACGGCGCCCCGCAGCCGCGCGGAGCGCGCGCGGACAGGAGAAACGGGGCGGAGCGGAAGGAGCAGGACAGCTACAGTGTACAGCTACAGCTCCCCTTGCGCGGACGCTCCGAAGAGAGGGGAGATCGTGCCGCAACGCGTCCTTAGCGCGCAGCCAGCCACTGCGCCCACTCCTCACATTCTCACACGTCGTCCCACGTGCCCCAGTTTATCTCAATTCTCTCACTATCTCCTTTTCGGAGATGGACAGAACCCCCTCCAGTAAAACGTGGTTTAATGAAAACGACCTCGGGCCCAAACCTGGCGGGCGCAAGCCTGGAAAATGACGGCCGCGGCGCCCTCTCGAGGACCGAAAATAAACAATCCACTAATCGACGTGTCAGGGTGGGGGTTCTGTCCACCCCCGACCTTTTCCAGACCCTGGAGAGCAGGAGGAGCAGGAGGAGCAGGAGCAGGAGGAGGAGTGGTACGAGAACGGGGCCCGTGCACCGCACCGTGTCTGGACCGGACTCCCTTCAGGCGCCACTGCAGCGCGGCACGCTACAGAATGCGTGTCGGCTCCCAGGGGCTGAAAAACTAAGCTTACCTCGGGCGTGTCCCTTAAAGGAGGAAGATCCCAAAATAGTCCAAAATGGTCTGGGGACGCTTGTTTCAATGATTGTAATAAGATTTTGACATATATTTTAACTATTTCTCACGTTTCCGCAAAAATCTGGGGACGCTTATCACAAAAAAAAGGGGGACGTTTTTCTATTATGTTAATCCGATTTTGAAATATATTTTGACTATTTGCCCTGTTTCCTCAAAAATCCGCCTGTAGAGGGACATGCCCGACCTAAACCTGGGCGCCGCACCACTCCGGGGCCGAGGATCCACAACGCCCCGCGAGGCGCCAACGCGGCACGGTGCACACGAGGCGTCCGCGGAAGCGGCGGCAGCAGGAGCGGGAGCGGGAGCGTGCGCGGAGGGGGAGCAAGAGAGAGGAGACTTTATGTGTATGTATATATATATATATATATATACATATACGACCACGTCAGAGCTCAAAGGCGAATGAACGGAGACAGTTGTGCTGTAAAGTGCCGAACTCGGCACACTCGCGTGCATTCGTGAGGGCGGCGCTCGTAAGAGGACAGCTTGGCGTCGGTCGGACGTCCATTTTCCCGTGCACTCTCGTCGCTCTCGTGCGTGCAGCTGTCTGCAAGATGGTCCAGGATGCTCTTCGATGGTCCACGCCGAGAATGAGATGCACACGGCCGAGCGATGCCAAGATGGGGGGCGAAGGGAGAGCTCGGGGACCCAAAACCGTGTGGTGGCGCACCGCGTGGTGACCTCGGAATCCCTGGTCACCTCACCGTGCAGTTACCGCACGGTTTTGGGACTTCGGAGACCCCAGCCGCCCGAGACGCCTTCGGAAAACGACCTGGGTCCAAGAACTGCGCGGTGACCCCGAATCCCCACTGACTCACCACGCGGGGTGGTCACCACGCCGTTCGAGGTTCCCCGAGGGAAGCAGGAGCCAGAAGAGCAGGAGCCGGAGTTGAACGGAAGGCGGGGAGGAGGCTCCTCCTTAAGTATCCTCCTCCCCCTCTCCCCCTATACCTCCTCCACCTCCTCCACCTCTTCCTCCTCCCCTCAAAACTCGACCTCCTGGACGTTGCCTGTGGCGCGCTCTCACCAGAAGTTTCGAGGCGGACGCAACCGCAGCGACGAGAAGCCCCCAAGAGGCCCAAGAAAGGCCCGAAAATATCTAACAGCCTCAGCCTTGGAGTCTCGATCCTCCCTCCTCTTTCTCCACGGGGCAGGACGAGGACGAGGGGAGAGGACGTCCGGATGTCGATTTTCGAAGGGATGAGGCGAAGGAGGCAGAGGAGGAGGAAGAACGAGAAGGAGAAAGAGGAGGGAGGAGGAGGAGGAGGAGGAGGAGGAGGAGGAGGAGGAGGAGGAGGAGGAGGAGTGAAGTTGACAGACTGAAACGTCCCCGCCGGTCGATGAGACGCCCAGCGGCCGCGGCGCCTTGGACCTCCGAGAGGCCATCCGAATGCTTGCGGGCAGAACCGAAGAGGTGCCTCAGGTCTCGGGTTGGACGAAACGCCCGCGTCTCCGCGAGCTCCGCGCCCTGCACCGTGGGCATGGCCGCAGCTAGGGAGCTCCCGAGCGAAGTGAACCCCACCCTCCCCCACAGAAATCGTGGGGGGTAGGGGTAGGGTTCGCATGTGGCCCCCTAACGAAACGCCCGCGTCTCCGCGAGCTCCGCGCCCTGCACCGTGGGCATGGCCGCAGCAGCCTCCGCTGCGGCTGCCGCGCGGGCGGCCTCGGCGCGCCCCAGAGCCCTCGGCCACAGGCAGCGCACGATGCGGCCCGGGCAGTTTTGTTGCCCGTGGTAGTGGGGCGGCCGCCTCCTCGGGCTGGGCACTCGCCCCTCAGCCCGCGCCCGAGATGGCGTCCAGAAGCTGGAGCGAAGAAACCACAGCAGCGGCAATACCAGAAGTCCAGCGCCGCGTGGAGCGCCATCGCGTGAGACCCGCGCGGCTCGCCGCCGTCGACGTGGACCCGCTGCCCGCCGCCCAACTCGCACAGGTCGGGGCCAACGGCACGGAGTCCAGGGCACGGGGTTTGCATCCATTCCACGCGGGCGGCGCGCGACGCCGAACAGCGGCACCGCGAGCAGCTGCCGCCCGCGAGGAGCTGAACAGGGCCGTGGCGCGGCGCCCAGGCGGCGCGCGGCTGGCGGCCTCGGCGCCTCACCCAACGCCTCCACGGCGTCCAGCGTGGCCCGAAGAAGGCTCCGGCGAACGTGGAGGGCATCGCGCTCGGCGCGATGAATGCATTGGAGAACAGCGGCAGGAAGCCTGATAGACTCGGCCGCGACGCCCGCAAACACGTCGGCGACGGCGTTGCCACGGATTGCTCACTGCGGAACGCGCCGCTGCTCGGCCTCGCCCACCTCAAGGTGCGAGCACGCGTGGAAGACCACGAACTCGCTGCACGGACGGACGCCGAAGACAGCCGCCAGCGCCCGCCACTGATCAGAATCTGGGCCGCGCGGCGCGGCATCGCGCTGGGCCCACCACCCTTCACACTGAGAGTTTGTCCGAGATGAACATCGTCGGGCCCGAAGAGCACTGGGCCGCCAACACCTGGGGCAAGTGGCGTCGACGGCCGCCCCGAACGTATCAATTCCGCCGCCTGGGCCAGCCGCCGCCCACGGCGATCGCGGCCACGAGCTCCTCCAGCGCAGCGCCGCCGGGAAGGCGGCCTAGGACGCCGGGCAGCTCCCGCAGGGATGCCACGCCCACGCCTCCCTCGAGCCCCGAGCCGCACCAGCGCTGCGCCGCCTGCCGCCAGAGCCCTTCCTGGATGGAATCGTCGACGGCGGCAAGCAGCTGCTCCATCGAGCCGCGGTCGACACTAGCCGCACCTGGAAAGGCCCAGCGCTCGCGCGATCCATATGCACAGCGGCGCCCCCAGCCCGCGGGGCCCACGGGGTTCCACCCGAACTGCATCAGGTAGCACTGTAGACCTGAGACGGGCCCACGGAGCAGGCGAGACCCCTGGCTAAGCTCGGCCTCACGCAGACAATCGTGGACAAGAGTCCAAGCCTCAGCTATCCGCTTCCTCGGGCCTGGGCAGCGCCGCCACGCGGAGAACCACGAGCTGATCATCTCCCGCGGCAATCTGCGCGCGGAACCCCCGCGCCCAGCGCGGAGGAGAAGCCGGGGCGCCAAGCGGCGCCCGCAGCGCGCCGCGCCCGACACAGCGCCTAGCTGCCTGCGAAGCTACGCTCCAGCATCCGCAAGCCGAAGGCTCCGCAGACCTCGCGGCCGTCGGCCGCAGCCGTCTGGACCCCGACCTGCTCGGCGCGAGCACGTCGCGCGCAGCGGCGGCCCGCTCGCGCCATGCCGCGCAGGCGGGCGCAGGCCACCCCCGACTCGAGCGTGCGCTTGCGGGCGCTCACCCTGGCCATCCGCCTGCCGGCCCCGAGGTCGACCCCCAAGGCGAGGGCCTCGGCGCGCGGCCGCGACGCGGCGCCCGCGACGCCGCACGAATCCAACGATCTTCACCGCGTCGGCGCGGCGAGCGCAGGAGACCACGCTCTTGGGCGAAACCGCGAGGCCCTCCCGCTGCCACAACAGGCCGAGATGGACGATGCTGGCGCCCAGATCGTCGACGGCGACAGCGACAGATCATCAACCCCGATCCGAGGCATCAGCATGCGTGGCGGCCCAAACACCATCTGATGCAAGGTGCGACAAGTGAGGCATCTCCCGAATCGCGCGCCCGACCGCAGGCCCTGCACAACGGACCTCGCGGGCTGGAAGACCAGCGACGCGGCCGAGTCCTGCAGGAGGACGCGCCCTGCCATGCACTGCTGCATCTCCAAGGCCAGGGCAGCAGGCGGGAAGCCCCGGCTCGCCGCAGCGTGACCCAGCGGCACCCAGCCCCCATGGAGTCGTAGAACTCCTGGACGTCCATCAGGCCATGGCCGTAGGCTGCTCCCAGCACGCCGCAGGCCTCCTCATTCACAGCGCGGACGAAGGCCTCCCGCAGCGCCGCGTTGCCGGCCGTGGCGGCACCCCACACCGGCGCCGTCTGGCGCGCCCACTCCTGCATGTCCGCCTCGCGAGCCATGCTCCAGACGCGGGTGAGCACGCTGAGGGCCCCAATGTCTCGGTACCCGCCATTCTTCTTGCCCAGCAAGCGCCCCATGACAAGGAGCACCTGCCAGGGCTAATGCCCGTGGCCTCCGCCGCCGCGAAGAGCTCGACTAGCTCGGCCGTCCCGGCGTCGGGCAGCTGCTCCATGTCGGCAACCGACAACTGGTCGACTCCGCGACTTGCGCGCGGCCGATGCGCCGCAGCGCGGCCCGCAGGTCTACCACGGTGAGCGGGGCGAGCTCAGCGAGGTCCAGCTGCTCGCGAAGCTCGTCGAACAGCTTCTCGGCCTCGCCGAAGTCCGCCGCCGCGGGCGCCACAAGGCTCATCCACTTGCGCGCCTTGGCGTCGAGCAGGTCCTTGGGGCTGACCACCATCTGGCCGTCGACGAGCAGCTCCTCCACTGGAGGCGGCGCCCGCTTCCGCGAGCGGAAGATCGTCGACTCCGAAGCGGACGTGGACACCCACTCGCGAAACTCCGCCAATGACGCCGCCGCTGCGCGCTGACGGGCGCGTCGGGCGGCCGCTCCTGCCGTGGCCTCGAGCTTGCTCAACAGCGCATCCGACAGAGAATGCACGTCCCTCAGCGCCTTCCGCGCCTGCCGCCACTGCAGGGGAAAGGGGGCCCATCGGCTGTGAACGGGGCGGCGGGCCTCGTCAGGAATGCGCCCATGGAGCTCCCGCGCTGTCCCTGCCAGGCTGCGGCGACGCTGCTCGTCGGGGTACTGGCGACGACGGAACCTGACCATCCGCGTGGCCAAGCTAGTCCAGCCCCCGCCCTGCTGCTCCAGCTGCCGCCTTGTGAGCTGGCCCGGCCGGCTTGTGCTGCGCCCTGCAGCCGATTGGGTCTGTTTCCGTGCCCCGGACAGCTTCTGTTCGCCGCCTGCGCTCTTCGCCCGCGGCCGCGACCCCAAAAAAAGTGGCCAAGCTGGCCACCCAGACCCCCGACGTCGTGATTTTTTCACGACGTCGACCCCCAGAGGTCTGGACCCCTTCTCCGGGACCGGTTTCTCGTTCTGAGTCGTTTTTTGACGGTCCCGAAGGCCGGTAAGGGCCCCCAGAGGCCGAAAATAGCGAAAAACCTCCCGTCGTGATTTTTTCACAACGCGAGGGGGTCTGGGCACCTGGGCCCACCAGCCTGCCACGGCGCCCTCCCGCGGCTCGCCACGGCGGGCCGCCTGCTGCTGCGCTCTCCGGCCTCCCGCCTGCCTGTCCAGGCGCCTGCGCGCCTGGACGGGCGGGGGTCGCGGCCGGTCCGCGGCGCCGCAGGGTGGCCTCCTCGACGTGGGCTCGTACCTTTCTGTCGGGCGTGTCCCCAGGAGAGCCCAGAATCGAATCGACAAATCGGATCGGCAATCGACATGAATCGGATCGACGGAAATCGGCAGCCGAATCGGGAAAAGTCGAATCGGCGGAAATCGGCAGGCCAATATGCCTCCAATAAGAAATCGGACTCCACATCGGAATCCGAAATCGAGTCGAATCGGAATCGGAATCCATCGAAATCGAGTTGAATCGAATCGTAAGAATCGAAACGCGCCCTGTGTCCCCCTACAGGGGGAATTTTCGACAGGAAAAAAAAAAAATGGTTTTAAAGAAATACCCCACAAAAAAAAGTCCCCGGACCATTTTGGGATTATGTTTTGACCATGTTGGGAGCATTTTTAAAAAATTTTCGTCGAAAATCCCACTGTAGGGGGACAGGCCCGACTTAATCGTACCTGTGGCTGCTGTCGCCGATGTGCGCCTCCCCGACGCTGTAAGCGGTGGAGCCCCGCGCCACAGGCCACGACACGGTCGCGAGGGCACGGCACGGTCGGAGGCCCTGCGCGCGGTGGCAGTCCATACCTCCTCGGGCACAGCAAATGCGACATCGTCGGCATCGTCATCCTGAGCATGGGCATGCAAGCTACAGGGCAGTTTTGAACACATAGGATTTTAAAAGATTGGATTTAATACATGATTAATATACGAATAAATTGATGCATGAACTCATCGTTGTTTTTAGTACTAAATCCCTGCATATTTAATACTTGATCCGCACGCGGAACATGTATCAAAAACGGCACTGTGCCCGCTCCCGCTCAAAGCGCATGGTCGCGAGCAGGCGAACTGCCCGCTCCCGCTCGAAGTCTGCGCAGCCCACTGCGCCTCCCCTTGTGGGTTGCCGTCCTCCTCGGAGCCACCTGCCTGTCCATCAACCGGACAAGAACCCGAAGACTCCCGATTCGACGCACGGCACACGTTCCTCTCGTCCCGAAACGCCGCACTCCGAGCCGCTGGACGCGGGGCTCGTAGGCGACCCCCCGCAAGTCCCGCAGGGCCCAGGCTCGTCCTCATCCTGACCCAGGAATAGGGGGCCATATGCGAACCCTACCCCTACCCCCCACGACCTCTGAGGGGGGAGGGTGGGCTTCGCCTCGTTCGGGAGCTCCCGAAGTGAAGTGAACCCCACCCTGCCCCTCAGAAATCGTGGGGGGTAGGGGTAGGGTTCGCATGTGGCCACCTACGTAAGGAAGTCGAAGGGGTCAACCTCGTCGGCGTGGAGCAAGCTGCTCCAGGGCAAGGCCCGCGCCTCCTCGGCGGCCTCTCCTCGCGGCGGTGGCGGGCTCCCCGGCGGCGCTCTCGGCGGCCTCCCCAGGGGCGGCGGCGGCCTCCCCCGCGGGCGGGGGCCCCAGCTCGGTGGCCTACGCCTCCTCCTTCAAAAACCCCCCCGTAAGGGTCCTT
>CAUYUJ010018279.1:95000-105000 GCA_963575745.1 Prorocentrum cordatum | reverse complement strand
CGTCATCAGCATCATCATCGCCATCATCATCATCATCATCATCATCATCGTCATCATCATCAGCAACATCAGCATCATCATCATCATCATCAGCATCATCAACATCGTCATCGTCCTTGCAATCAGCATCGTCGTCACCACCGTCGTCAGCAGCAGCATCAACATGCGCAATGTCAGTATCACCATCTGAAGCATCATCATCATCAGCATCACCATCATCATCGAACTCAGCATCATCATCAGCATCAGTATCATCACCATCATCGTCGTCATGGTCATCATCATCGTCCTCATCATCCTTACCCGTCGATTCGTCATCACGACCACCACAATAACCAAAAGCATCGGAATCATCATCACCATCGTCACCGTCATCATCATCGTACTCAAGATCTTACTCATCGTCGTCATCATCACCACCACCATCATCTGCATCATAAGCATCAGCATCATCAGCATCATCGTCATCATCAGCATCCTGATCATCAGCAGCATCTCCAGCGTCATCGGCGACGCCGTCGACAGTGTCATCGTCATCAGCATCGATATCATCCTAAGCATTATCAACATAGTATTCATCACCACAGTTATCTGCGGCGTCGTCCTCCTCATCACAACAACCACGATCGTCAGCATCATCATGATCCTCATCATGGTCATCGAAAGAAAAATCGTCAGCATCATCATCATCATCATCATCATCAGCATCAGCATCATCATCAATATTGACATCATCGGATCATCGTCAGCAGCAACATCTGATTAATCCTCCTCGTCTTCATTATCGTGCCCATCACCATCACAATCACCCACCTAATCATCTTCAACGTCATCACCATCATCATCATCGTCGTCGGCATCATCATCTGCATCGACAGCATCATCATTATAATTATCAGCATTGTGAGCATCATCGTCATCATCGTCATCGTCGTCGCCGCCATCGTCATCACCATCGTCAAGCCTTCTCGTCATCAGCATCGACACCACTATCATCATCGTACTAATCATCACCACTGTAACCCTTCTCATCGCCCTCCTCATAACCACAACCACGATCATCATCATCATCATCATCATCATCATCATCACCATCATCATCGTCATCGTCTTCATCATCGTCGTCACCATCGTGGTCGTCAACAACATCCTACTTATCCTCCTCGTCCTCACCATCACACTCATCATCATCACTATAGTCACCAACCTAATCATCGTCCATGGCATCATCGTCATAATCCTCATCAGCATCAGCATAATCAGCATCAGCATGGTCGGCATCATCAGCATCAGCAGCATCACCACCACCATCATCATTATCATCCTCCTCCGCATCATCATCATCATCATCATCATCATCATCATCATCATCGTCATCATCAACAGCATCATCATCATCGTCATCATCATCGTCATCATCGTCATCGTTATCCTCCTCCTCCTCATCATCATCACCAACATCATCATCGTCGTCATCATCGCGTAATAATCATCATTACCATCATATTAATCGCAATCAAGTTAAACCCCTCTGCCCCCCTTCCGCATGCTCATGCACGTTTACCCCTCCCCTCGCCTCCCTATTACCCTTGATCCCTCCCATCTCATCACCCCACCTCCCTGTATCTTTCCCTCGTATTGCCTTCCCCATGCTGCTGGGGTTGGGAGGAGCAGCAAGAGGATAAGCGGCAGTCGGAGGAAGAGGAGGAAACTGGAGCGGTGGGTGCACTCGGGGCAGCCCCCCAGCCGCCGGCAGGGATGGAGAAGGAGCAGCTGAAGTTCGTGGACACGCTCAGCTGCTGCCCTTCGCCCTCTGCGCTCTTCTTCCTGGCCACCACCTTGAGCGAGTGCACACGCATCTCTCCTGTGGGGGCGGGGGGGGGAACCAAAAGGTACCCATACCGCTACTCCCCAGACCTCTCCTGGGGTGCGTTCTGACCAGGATTTCGAGGCGAATCCAGCGGTGGCGACAAGGGCCTCCCAGGAGGCCCGAAAAGGGAAAAACGAGGGAAGAGTAGAGGTCGGAGGTGAGGGGGTGAGATCGAAATGGAACGGAGAGCCACCCTACCGGGAAATCGGTTTCGGTTTCGTGTTCGTGCGTGCCGTGCGTGCGGGCGAGGCGAAGCTGCGTGGGCGGGCGAGAAGAAAGTCTCCTCCGGCTGAAGCGCGGCCGGACCAAATGATTCCTCTACGGGGGCCGGTGCCGCGCGCTGTCCCGCCGGTGTCCCACCTCGGGCTGAGGCGCGGCCGGACCAAATGATTCCCCTCCGGGGGCCGGTGCCGCGCGGTGTCCCGCCGGTGTCCCGCCGGTGTCCCGCCGGTGTCCCGTCGGTGCCCCGATGATGATGATGATGATGATGATGATGATGATGATGATGATGATGATGATGATGATGATGATGATGATGATGATGGTGATGGTGATGGTGATGGTGATGGTGATGGTGATGGTGATGGTGATGGTGATGATGATGTCGATGATGGTGATGATGATGATGATGGTGATGGTGGTGATGATAATGGTGTCCCGATGATGATGATGATGATGATGATGATGATAATGATGATGATGACGATGATGATGATGTTGACGATGTTGATGATGATGATGGTGATGATAATGATAATGGTGATGGTGGTGATGATGATGATGTCCCAGTGATGATGATGTTGATGATGATGTTGCTGATGATGATAATGGTGTCCCGATGATGATGATGATGTTGATGATGATCCTGATGATGTTGATGATGATGATATGAAGATAAGATGATGATGAAGATGATGATGATGGTGTCCCGATGATGATGATGATGCTGATGATGATGACGATGATGGTGTCCCGATGGAGATGATGATGATGATGATGGTGGTGATGAGGAAGATGATGAGGTGGTGATGATGATGTTGATGATGGTGGCCCGGTGATGGTGCTGATGATGATGCTGATGTTGATGATGATGATGATGGTGTCCCGATGATGATGATGATGATGATGATGATGATGATGATGATGGTGGTGATGATGATGATGGTTACGATGATGATGGTGTCCCGATGATGATTATGTTGATGATGATGATGATGATGTTGATGATGATGGTGTCCCGATGATGATGATGATATTGTTCATGATGATGATGAGAGAAGATGATGATGATGGTGGTGTTCCGATGATGATAATGGTGTCCCGATGATGATGGTGTTGATGATGATGGTGACGATGCTAGTGTCCCGATGATGATGATGATGATGATGATGATGATGGCGATGTTGATGACGATGTTGATGATGATGGTGATGATGATGGTGATGAGGTGATGATGGTGATGGTGTCCCGATGATGATGATGAGGTGATGATGGTGATGGTGTCCCGATGATGATGATGATGATGATGCTGATGATGATGATGTTTATGACGTTGATGACGATGATGTTGATGCTGATGATAATGATGACGTTGATTGTGAGATCGATTGTGGTATCGATAGTGAGATCGATAGTGAGACCGAATGTGAGATCGATTGTGAGATCGATCGAATGAAATAGGTCGAGTGAGATCGATAGTGAGATCGATTGTGAGATCGATAGTCAGATCGATTGTGAGATCGATCGAATGAAATAGATCGAGTGAGATCGATTGTGAGATCGATCGAGTGAGATCGATCGAGCGAGACCGATAGTGAGATCGATAGTGAGATCGATAGTGAGACCGATCGAGTGAGACGTTGGTTCCTTCCCCCCCCGAACCTCCTTATCACCCGAAGGGTGATCGTATAGGTATGGGTACCTTTTCCTCCCCTCCTCTGAGGGGCGGCGAGGACGCGAGCGCCCAGCATAGCATGCCCCTTGAGAGCTCTAGGAGACGAGACGAGACGAGACCAGGCGAGCGCCCGAGTCGCGCGCGCCCCGCCTGCCTGGGAGCCCGCTCGCGCCCCTCAGGGTACGGGGCGTGGCGTGGAGGCCTCCTCCTCCTCCTCCTCCTCCTCCTCCTCCTCCTCCTCTTCATCCTCCTCCTCCTCCTCCTCCTGCTGAGAGGCAGGGGGAAGGGGAAGGGGGGAAGGGGAAGGGGGTGGGACAAGTTCCATACGTATCCGCCGCCGCTGGCCAGGCCCATCCTGGGCCCAGGAGCGGTGCATACGCCTTCCTGGCCAAGCCAGGGGGCCATGTACACCGATACGGGGCCCGGGATGGGCCTGGACAGCGGCGGTGGAGATATTAGATCTGGTCAACAGGGAAAGGGGAAAGAGGGGGTGAGGGCAAGCTAGGTGCGCTCGCGCCCTATTGGACATCCTACCCCTCCAACCCATCCCTTCCCATTGCGCTGATGCTTATCGATCCGCGGACGCGTGTCATAGCCGACATGGAAGTGCCAAAAAAGTCCCCATCGTCTTATGCGCAGTCGGAAAATTTGAGCCGTGTATATAGGAGGAGGGGGGCGAATGAGGAGGACATGGCGGATGAAAAGGAGGAGAAAGGCGGAGAACCAGGACAAACAGCAGCAGCGGGAACTGCAGTGAAGGAGCGAGAGGAGCAGGGGACCAGGGAAAGGCGGAGGAGGGGAAACGAGGGGGGCGATAACAATGAGGAAGGACTCGGATACAGGAAAGCCTGCGTTGGGGCGAGTGCGCCATTCTGGGCCTGCCCGTCGGTCCGTCGCCGCCACGTCGCTCTGGGCCTGCCCGTCGGTATGGCGGCTGTGTGGTCTCCGTCGCCGCCCCGTCACCGCCTCGTCGCCGCCCGTCCTCTGGGCGGCGGTGACGGTCTGGCTGCTATGTCGCCACCGCCCCGTCGCCGCCTCGTCGCCGCCCGTCGTCTGGGCCTCACACGGATTGTACCTCATTGCACAGATTGCGCAACACAACCACGCACAGACACAGACACAGACACACACACACACACACACACACACACACACACACACACACACACGCATTGCACCACATAGATTGCACCACACGGATTGCTTTACCATAGAGTGAATCACATTGATTGCACCATATAGCTTGCACCACATGCATTGCACAACATAGCTTACACCACCACCTGTATTGCATGCACCACATGTATGGCAGCGCCCAGCTTACACAAAATATACTGCACCACTTAGCTTACACCACTGAGATTGCACCACAAAGCTTTCACCACATCCATTGCAATACATAGGTTGCATTGTCCAGCTTCCATCACGTAGTTCACACCACAGACATGTGTACACCTACATTACACCACATACGTTGCACCACATAGACTGCGCCACATGGATTGCACAGCTGGCATCACATGGATGGCATCACGTAGATTGCAACACCTAGCATGCTACAACACGCCGTTCAGGGTCCACGCTGGCGAGCATTGAATAATTGCAGAGTGGAGGGGCGCTGCACGGGTGCCGCTCTCCATCGTCCGCGGCCGTCAGCACGAAGTGGCTGTTGTGGGTTGGGGACAGCTCCATCTGCGTCACCCGGGTGCCCGCCGCGTGGCCGAGGTCCACCCCCTCCAGCAGCGCGTCCCCCTTGGATGGGAAGGATGAGCGGCAGCAGCAACGGCAGGCGGAGGGAGAGGCGGACGCCGGCACGGCCGAGGACGAGGACCTGCCGCAGCAGGAGCGCGAGAGGGACCTGGAGGCGGCAGAGGCAGAGGCAGAAAAGGAGGCGAAGAGGGGAAGGAGAGGATGACGACCTGGAGGTCGAACACGGAGAGCCGTGACTCCGCCGACATGACCACCATCAGCGAGCCTTTCTTGAGCGGCATGAAGGCGTGGAAGCGGACCTGCGGCAGCATCGGGAGCGGCCAAGAGGGGGGTGTCCAAGAGGGGGGGGGTGCAAATCATGACCGGCGGCATGTGCGCGGCCCAGCGGGGGGGGGCCTGAGACGTACTGAAATAAGAAGAGGCGCCATGAAATCTGCGGAGATATCATGGCCGGCGCCATGATATCCACCCCCCCTAGTCATCACCCCCCTCTTTTCCGCCCCCGACAGCAGGGGGAGACGAAGAAACAGCAGCAGTAGCCGGGGGGGGTCGAGGCCAAAGAGGGGGAGGAGGAGCAGCAGCAGGAGCTCTGATGTCTGCGACCTCCCGAGGCTGGAGTCCTCTGGGAATCCACTCCCAGACCTGACACTTTGCTGCAATACCGTGCGGCAGTTACAAAAAGCACCGTTGGCGGCCACCATCATGCTGCCGTATGCTGTTTCGCGCAGGCGGATCTGCGTGGGTGAACGCGTGACGCTGAATGCAGGTACGCGTAATAAAGCTGTGCACACGATCGTGCCTGCAATCATGAATACGCAGATCGTGATGCGCGTACGCACAAACACATGCTACTTCCACCTGGGTACGTGTGGACTCATGGTACGCGGGCGCGTGGGCGTGGGCATCCATGCGTGCACAACAGCGCATGTGCATGCGTGCACGTGCGAACACATGTATGCACACGCTCCACAGAAGCTGGGACCTGTGTCCCCTCCCCGAGCGTGCGCAGGGGCGTGAAGTGGCGCGAGACGTTGGTCGACACGGGCCTGTGCCTGGCGTCGAAGGACATCTCGCCGACCGGATAAAGAGGATGGGGAGGAGGCGCACCAGAAGACGGAGGGAGACGACGGAGAAGGACGATGAAGGATGATGAAACGGACGAGGACGATGAAGGACGCGGTGGAAGAAGGAGGATGAGGAGGAGAAGGAAGATGAAGGAGGACTGGGAGGATTGGGAGGAGGAGGAGAAAGAGCAGGAGGAGGAGGAGGAGCATCAGAAGGCGGAGGAAGGACGGCGAAGAAGGACGAGGTGGAAGGACGCAACAGTGGAGGTGGGAACCGAGGAGCGAGGGGCAGGGGGAGCGGTGAGGAGGGGAGGGGAGGGAACCAGGACGAAGACAAGCAGGAGCAGAAGGAAGACGACGACGATGACAAGACAAGTGATGGAGAATAAAAGAAGAATCTGGGCACGGCCGATGAAGGAGTGAGGGGGAGAAGAAGAAGAAGAAGAAGAAGTGAAGAACGACGAGAAGGATGAGGAAGAGGAGAAACAAGACGACGAGAAGGACAAGGAGGGGAAGGAAAAAGACGAGGATGCCGAAGAGAAGAGTAGGGAAGGAGCAGGAAGACGACACAGCGATCCGCCACCGTGCCTCTGGACACAGAAGGGGCGCCTCGTCAGGTCCTTTGCCCAATCCCTGGCGCCGCAGTCCTGTCCTGACGAGTCTTTAATACCCTTCGGCGAGCTTGGCGCGGTTGCCCTGGGCTCCGGCGCATCTCCCCGCGCCACTCTTCGGGGCCCAAGGGGCCCGAAAGACAGGCCAGGGAGGCCTCAAGGGGCCCCGAGGACGGTACAAGAGGGCCCCGAGCCGCCGAGCGATCGCTCCAAGACGCTCGAGATGGCCCCCAGACGGCTCAAGAGGCCCCGAAGTCGCCCCGAGAAGCCTCCAAGATGCCTCCCAGGAGGGCCCCAAGAGGCCAAATCTGCGGTTTCCCTGAGGTTTGTGGAGGTTCTCGGGTTTCTCATCTGTTCGGCTTCCCGACGCTCCAAGACGGCCCAAGAGGGCACCAAGATCGCCCCAAGACGGCTCAAGAGGCCTCCACGAGGGCCGAGACGCCCCAAGAGGGCCCCGAGACAGCCCAAGAGGCGCCCAAGACGGCCCAAGAGGGCCCCAAGACGGCTCAAAAGGGCCCCAAAAGCGGGAGCAGCACGAACCGAAAATCCGAGCCTTCCGCCCCAAGAGGCCCCCAGGCCCCCCGAGGCGCCCAGCTCGTGCGGGGCCCGCTTTCTGCGCTATGGCTGGCACGCCGGCGGCGACGGGCTCGCGGTCGGCGGCGGATCGCGGCGGGCATGAGGTCTCGGCGCAGGGTTGTGTGAGGCGTCTATTTTGAAGCGCGCGCGGGTTGGGGTTGCATCGTCGTGGATGGGGCGCGATCGTTCTCTTCTGACCATCTGGCCCCCGCCAGGCGTAAACGGCACGACCTCGATGGCCCTCTGGGGCGGTACGAGCCCCATGAGCTCCAGACGGATGTCGCGGTCGTCATTGACGTTGTTGAAGCTGTCGTTCTGCTTCGCCGCAAGGGCCTCGCGCGCGGCCTGGCGCAGGTCGTTGCCGAAGTGCGACATGAAGTTGTGGACGTCCACTGTCTGAACTCGCACGCAGCCGAGCACGACGATCTTCCCAGGCTCGATCCAATCCTGCGTTCGTCGCGGCAGCGGGCGTCGCGCAGTAGCACCTTCGACTAGGGTAATCCTGGTCGGAGAAACGGTGGCGATGTCGACGTCTGGCTCTACCTCGACGTCAGCGGGCTCATGCCATCTGGCGATGCGGAGGAGTGGCCCCTGCGGGTTCTTGTTGGACGGTGGTCCCAATTGGAACTCGAAAATATAATTCGCACCTGGCACACACACACACACACACACACACATTGATGATTGGCACGCGGTATTCGGCCTGTAGTTTCTGAGGTACTCGTTGTCGTCGACCTCCACGAGTGAAGTTTCTGTTGGGGTCGTCTTCGTGCGCATGTAGCCTGGCACACGTCTGTGCTGTTATGTGCACGTTGCCCATGCTGAAGATCAGGTTGTCGCTGTGTGGGCGTATGGCTCTGGCCCCACGTGTGACCAGCACGTTCGCCAGGTAGGACAGCAGTGGCAATGTTTCGCTGGTCTCTAGGACGTTGCCGTATTCGCTAGTGGCATGAAGAATGAAGTCCTCGGCGCAATACGTGTTCTGCAGGTACGGTCTTCGGTTGGATTGCTCTCCGCTCTGCATGCTCGGAGGACGCCTTCTTGTAGACCTGGACATGACATCGTGGATCTGCTGGATGTTGGCCAGCTCCTGTCCGTGAGGTCCTGTCTCGGGTGGGTCGAGGTAGATCAAGCAGTTCTCGGCCATCGCCTTGGCCTTTTCCCATGGTAGAGCTGTGGTGAGGGGCCTCCTCTCCGCGACGCCGATCTGTCCCTGTTGGTGCCGCCGTGGTTGACTTTGCGACACATTGCTGTGCGGTAATGCGGCACCTTGCTGACCAATGACCCGCAGGTTCCTCCGTGCTGGCTGTAGTACGGTTCCTACTGAAGCAGCTCCAGGGTGAATCGGAGGCACTTGTGTGGCTTTCCCTTTTCCACCGACTGGTTTTGACCGGTACAACGACGGGTTCCACCTCCACTTCTGTGCTGCGTAAGTATATTCCTGGGCGGATGCTGCTAGATCGAGGTCGTACTGCAATTTGCCAGGTGCTCGTGCAGTTGGGCCGAGCCGACGTCGTCTGGTGGATGTTAATCGAAGAGTTCCCTCCCTTCTCGGAACCGTGGGCACTGCAGGACTCGTGGCTGGCCCTGCTGCTGGAACTCGGGTGGTGCACTGGGAACCGCTTCCTCTCTGCCGTGCTTCTCGAGTTGTCCAACACGTTGAGCGCTGTGTGCGGGTAGGTCATTCGTCCCTCGTGTGATCGTAACCTCAGCATGAGCTACACATGTGATCTTCGGTAGCTGGTCGAACACCTTGTAGTCGATGGTGGCGTCGCAGCGTCGCATGGGCCGATTGCGTCGGCCAGCTCTCCCCCATTGGAGATGCACTGGCGGTTCCATCAATAGTTCAAATAATAGATAGCGCCGACACGCGTCAGGTGGCCTGGCAGGTGCCGCCTCCTCCTCCTCCTCCTCCTCCAACTCCTCCTGCTCATCCTCCTCACCACCATCACCATCCCCATAATCATCATCATCATCATCATCATCATCATCATCATCATCATCATCATCATCATCATCAGCAGCAGCAGCAGCAGCAGCAGCATCATCATCATCATCATCATCATCATCATCATCATCATCATCATCATCAGCATCGTCATCATCACCATCAGCATCATCATCTTCATCTTGTTCATCATATTATTCATCATCATCATCATCATCATCATCATCATCAAAATCATCGTCATCATCATCAGCATCATCATCATCGTCATCATCATCAGGTTCATCATCATCATCATCATGATCAGCAATATCACCATCAGTTGCA
>CAUYUJ010018279.1:80000-90000 GCA_963575745.1 Prorocentrum cordatum | reverse complement strand
CATCATCAGCGGCGTCATCACCGCCAGCGTCATATCATGACCATCCCCGGAATCACCATAAGCATCCACGTGATCGTCAGCATCCTCACCATCATCATCATCATCGTCAGAATCATTCTCAACATCATCACCATCCACATGATGACCATCATCATCGTCATTATCATCCTCATCATACTCATCATCAGCATCATCATCGCCATCATCATCATCATCAGCAGCATCATCATCAGCATAACGAGTATGATCATCAGCATCATCCTCATCGTCAGCATTGCCATTATCATCGTCATCATCAGCATCGTCATCACCATCGTCTTCACCATCGTCCCAATCATCGTCATCATCATCATCATCGTCATCATGGTCATCATCAGCATCATAATCATCAAAATCACATTCATCGTCGTCATGATCAGAATTCTCATCATCACAATCATCATCAAAATCATCATCGTCATCACAATCATCGTCATGATCCTCATCATCACAATCATCATCATCATCATCATCATCACAATCGTCGTCATCATCGTCATCATCGTGATCGTCATCATCATACTCGTCATCACCATCGTCATCATGAGCATGATCACCGTCATCATAATCATCGAAATCGTGATCATCCTCGTCATCATCATCGCCACCATCATTGTGATCATCATCATCGTTATCATCATCACCGTCATCATCATCCTAGTCATCATCGTCACCACCATCCTCATAATCATCATCATCAAAATCATCATCAGGATTATCAGCATCATTGTCATCATCATCGTCATCATCGCCATCAGCATCACCGTCGACATCAGCATCAGCATCAACATCATCGTCATCGTCATCGTCATCATAGTTGTCGTCATCATCATCCAAATCCTCACCGTCATCATCATCATCATCATCAGCATCATCATCGTTATCGTCGTCATCAGCATCATCGTCACCATCATCATCAGCAGCATCATCAGTATCATCAGTGTCAGCATCAGCATCGTCATCATCATCATCATCGTCATCATCGTCATCATTGCCATCATCATCGTTATCATCAACATCATTAGCATCATCGTCATCACCATCGTCATCATTATCAGCACCACCATCAGCGTCATCATCATCATCATCGTCAGCTTCTTCATCATCAGCATCATCACCACCATTGCCATCACCATCACCACAACCATCATCTTCATCAACAGCATCGACATCCTCGTCATAACCATCAGCATCAACGTCATCATCATCGTCATCATCAGCCGAATCATCATCGTCATCAGCATCGTCATCAGCATCAGCATCATCGTCATCGTCATCGGGAGCGTCATCACCAGTACCACCATCATCATCGTCATCATCGTCATCGTCATCGTAATCATCTCCATAAGCATCATCATAATCATAGCCCTCTGCATCATCATCGTCGTCGTCATCATCATCGTCAGCTGTATCGTCATCGGCATCATCTTCACCATCAGCATCACCATCATCGTCATCAAAGCATCAGAATCAGCATCATCAGCATCATCATCGCCATCTGCATTAGCGACATCATCATCATCATCATCAACATCATCATCATCATCGTCATCATGGTCGTCATCGTCATCATCATCATCAGTACTGTCATCATCATTACCGTTATCAGTATATCATGATGATCGTCATCGGCATCATCGTCATCATCATCACCATCGTTATCAGCATCATCATGTTCATCGTCATCAGCATAAACATCATCATCAGCATCATCACTGTCGTCAGCAACCTCATCTTCAGCATCATAATCGTCATCCTCATCGCCATCATCATCGCCACAATCTGCATCAGTAGCATCAACATCATCGTCTTAAACATTATCGTCAGAATCATCATCATTATTGTCATCACCATCGTCTGCATCATCATCTTCATCGTCATCATCGTGATCATCGGCATCAACATCATCATCCTTGACATCGTCACCTACAGCATCAAAATCGTTAGCATCATCATCAGCATCATCAGCACCATCATTGCACGCAACGTCATCATCAGCATTATCATGTGGTCATCAACATCATCATCGTCGTCATCATCATCATCGCCATTATCAGCATCGTCATCATCGTCATCATCGTCGCCGTCGTCACCAACGTCTTCGTCGTCATCGTCACCATTGTAATCATCACCATCAACATCGTCAGTATCATCAACATCAGAATCATCATCGTAATCATCATTACCATCGTCATCATCATCATCGTCGTTGCCAAGGTCAACATCATCATGATCATCATCGTCAAAATCATCATCCTCGTCATCATTACCATCATCATCATCATTACCATCATCATCATCATCATAGTCAGCATCGCCATCATCATCACCGTCGTCATCATCATCATCATCGTCGGAATCGTCAATATCGTCATCATCGACATCATCAGCATCATCAACATCATCATCAAAGTAAGAATCAGCATCACCATCATCGTCAGTATCAGCATCATCATCGCCAACATCAGCATCGTCGACATCAGTATCGTCGCAGTCAGCAGCATCGCCATCAGCGTTGTTATCATCAGCATAGGCGTCATCGTCATCGTCAGCATCATCAGCATCATCATCGTCATCAGCATCGTCATCGTCAACGTCATCATCAGAATACTCATCATTAGCATCATCGTCATCATCATCGTCATCATCATCCACATCATCATCATCATCATCATCATCCTCATAATCATCATCGTCATCATCAGCAACGTCATCATCATCATCATCATCATCATCATCATCATCATTATCATCAGCATCATCATCATCGTCATCATCCCCATCATCATCGTCGTCGGCTCCATCATCATCATCAGCAGCATCGTCATCAGCATCATTATTATCACTATTATCATCATCACCATTGTCAGCATCATCGCCATCATCTTCATCAGTATCATCCTCATCGTCATCATGAACACCGTGACCGTCGGCATCATCGTAATCGCCATCATCATCGTCATCATCGTCACCATCAGCAGCAACACCATCAGCATCATCATTACCATCATCGTGCACATCAACATCATCATCGTCATCTGAATGATCGTCATCATCATCGGGAGCATCAGTATCATCGTCGCCATCAGCATCATCATCATTACCATCGTCATCATCATCGTCATCGTCAACATCATCAGCATCATCAGCATGATCATCATCGTCATCATCGTCAACATCATCGTCATCATCATCATCGTCATCATCATCATCTTAGTCGTCGTCGTCGTCATCGTCGTCATCAGCGTCATCATCAATATCATCATCATCATTATCATCATCATCAGCATCGACGTCATCATCACAATTATCGTCAGCATCATCATCATCTGCATCATGAGCATCATTGCCACAATCATCAATTTCATCATCATCGTCGTCATCATCGTCGTGATCATCAGCATCCTCATCATCAGCATCACCGCCCTCATCAGCAGCGTCATCATCGTCATCATCAGCACAGCATCATCGTTGTCATCATCATCAGCACCGTCATCATCATCATCATCGTCATCGTCAACACCAGCATCATCGTCCTCATCATCATCCCTCTAAGAACCCTCATCATCAGCATCCTCGTCACCATAAGCATCATCAGCACAGCCATCGTCCACATGATCAGCATCATCACCATCATCACCATCATCATATTCATCTCATCACCATCATCATCATCATCATCATCATCATGGTCATCATCGTCATCATCAGCATCATCGTCGTCATCATAATCGTCATTGTCATCAGCATCATGACCATCGCTGTCGTTGTCGTCATCATCAGCATCGTCATATTCAACAACATCATCATCGTCATCATCACCGTCATCATAATCATCATCAGCCGTGTCGTCATCAGCATCAAAATCAATATCAGCATCAGCATCGTCATCATCACCGTCATCATCATCAAAAGAAGTACCATCATCGTCACCATCAACATCATCATGACAGTCATCGCCCACAGTATCATCATCATCAGCATCGGCATGGTCATCATCTGAATCATAGTCAGCTTCCTGAGCATCAAAAATGTTATCAGTAACATCATCATCATCATCATCATGAGAATCATTATCATCGCCATTAACAGCATCACCAGCATCATCACCATCATCAGCATTAGCATCCTCATTCCCATGATAATCATTATCATCAGTGCCATAATCATCATCATCATCAGCATCGTCGTAGTCAGCATTGCCATCATCAGCATCATCATCGTCGTCATCATCATGAAGCTCATCCTCATCATCGACATCAGCATCGACATCATCATCATCATCATCATCATCATCACCATCATCATCATCGTCAGCATCCTCAGTATTATCATCACCATCAGCATCATCATCATCATCAGCATCATCATCGTCGTCATCATCATCGTCATCATCAGCATCATCAGCATCATCATCATTAGCATCAGCATCATCATCGTCAGCATCAGCATCATCGTCAGCATGATCGTCATCGTAGACATAATAATCATGGCCATCAGAATCAACATCGTCATCATCATCAGCAGCATCACAATCACGATCGTCATCAGCAGCATCATCATCAGTGTCATGAAAAATATCAGCATCGTCATTATCAGCATCATCGTCATCGAAATGATCATGACAATCGGCCTCGTCATCCCTGTCACCATCGTCATTCTCATAAGTATCATAGTCATCCTCATCATCATCATCATCATCATCATCATCATCATCATTATCACCGTCATAATCATCATCATCATCATCATCATCATCATCATCATCATCATCATCATCGTCATCGTCATCATCATCATCGTCATCATCAGCAGCAGCGTATTCCTCGTCATCATAATCACAATCAGCTTCATCACCATCAACATCACCGGAACCATCCCAATCATCATCAGCATCAGCATCATCATCATCATTGGCAGCATCATCGTCACCATCACCACCACCACCATCAGTTGCAGCATTGGTACCTACCTCATAATAGTACTTCTCCTCGTCACCATCACCCCTTACAATAAGCATGCCAATCACCATGATCATCATCATCATCATTATCATCAGCAGCAGCAGCAGCAGCAGCGGCATCATCATCAGCATCATAACCCCCACCACCACCATCATCATCAGCATCACCAGCATCAGCATCATCGTCATCAGCATCTCCATCATCATCATGAACAGTATCATCATCATCACCATCATCATCATCAGCAGCATCAGCATCATCATCATCACAATCATAACAATCATCATCATCATCATCATCATCATCATCATCATCATCATCATCGTCATCATTATCTGAATCGTCATCCCCCTTGCCCTCGTGCATGTCCTCGTACTTACTCTAGTCATGTTCCTCATGCTCCTCCTCTCCCTTCTCCTCCTCCTCCACCACATTCTCATGATATTCCTTCCCTTCCTTGCCTCCCCACCCCTCTTCCCCTCCCCACACCCCTTCCCCTCCCCATCCCCTTCCCTCAATCTCTCACTCCCACCTTGCAACTACACCGTCCGCCATCCACGGTGGGACGGGCCAGACCGATAGATGAGACGATCAACCGAATTTCATGCACTCAAGACGCGATGATCCCCCCTCCTGGAGGCCTCCAAATGGGGTCCGAGTGGAGGTCAGAGGATAACGCCGCATCGCCGATACATAGCCGATGCATCGGCGATGCAGCGGCGACGTCGGAGTGAAGAAAGTCTGGCCCCACATCGAGTTGTATGGCCGATACACCAGCGATGCGGCGCGATCTCGAACCCCATCTACTTCGACCCCCTTTGGAAAGCCTGGACTTTGGACGCCCGAAATGGGTACGGAAAAAATGGACGGGCACGATGCCCAACAAAAGTTGTTGTCCAGAATGGACAGCGGCCGCTGTCGGGAAGGCGGCCTTCTGTCTCAAATGGACAACGTCGGCGGCGACACCGGCAGCGAGTTCTGCTCAGAATGGACAGGAATAGCAGTCGGTCTTCGTACCCAGTCGTTCCGTACATGTACTTTGCTCGTACCGGTGGACCTCCCCACATCCCCCGTCACCACTGCGCACGGCAGCCCCCTGCCCAGAGGGAGGGGGGGAGGGGTGCGCGGAGGGCGCACGCCGCGGTCCGCGAGCAGCGACAGCGCGGCCTGCTTGCGCTGCATCCCAGTGCGCAGCTCGTCGAGGTCCCTCGGGATCGGCCGCTTGACGGCGGACAGGTGGGGACGAGGAGGAGGAGGAGGAAGAGGAGGAGGAGGAGGAGGAGAAGGAGGGAGAGGAGGAGGAGGGAGGAGGAGGAGGAGGAGGAGGAGGAGGAGGAGGAGGAGGAGGGAGGAGGAGGAGAGGGAGGAGAGGAGGAGGGAGGAGGAGGGAGGAGGGAGGAGGGAGGAAAAAGAGGAAGCAGAAGAAAGGCAGCAGGAGCAGCAGCAGCAGCAGCAGGGGATGAGGGGGAGGAGGGCGGGGAGAGAAGGGAGGTGCAGAGAGGGAGGGAGGGGAGGGAGGGGAGGAGCGAGGGAAGGACGAAGGGAGCACGGAGGGAGGGAAGGAGGGGAAGAGGGAGAGGGGGAGGCAGATCGAGACGACTCGGCGGGCCGAAGTCCGTCCGGGCGAGCGGGGCGCTTGCGCCCGCTGCGCCCACATCGTTTTGAGCGGAGGGTGCCGCATTGGACTGGCAGGGGCGGCGTTGGCCTCACCCCTGGCGCGGTCGAGGGGAGGGGAGGGGAGAAGGGAGGGGAGGGGAGGGGAGGGGAGGGAGGGAGAAGGAGGAGGAGGGAGGAGGAAGAGGAGGAGGGAGGAGGAAGAGGAGGAGGAGGAGGAGGAGAGGGAAGAAGAGGAGGAGGAGGAGGAGGAGGAGGAGGACCCCGACTGGAACAAAGGAGCGGGATGTGGCGATACGAACGAGACTCGGACACTTCTGCACCCCCGTGAACAGAGGTGGCGTCGGCCTCAAACGCGCCTCGGCACGCGCGCCACGAGGCCCCGAGGAGGGCAGGCGCCGCCCTGGGGCACCCCCCGCGGCGGCCTGGTGCCTGGTCTGCGGAGCATGTGGCCAGGTGTTCGCGCAGCGTGCGGCACGGCGGGGCGAAGGCAAGCGCAAACGGCCCCACCCAAAATGAAGGGGCCCTGGGACACACAAATAAATACACACAAAAAAAGGATTCCCCATATTTTCCTATATTTTCTGGGTTTCTGTCTTCCCCCCCACTTCCCATATTTTCCCATATTTTCTGGGGAATCGAGGATTCATTGTGTCTGTGCGTTTCTCTTCCTCCTGACAAAAAGGGGGTGCAAGGGCACCCGGGCGCGAGCCTGACGGCGACAGAACCCGCGTGCAACCAGCGGCCATCCAAGCACGGCCGCCTCCGGCACCGCCGAGCCCCACGCCAGCGGCACCAAGAGGCACTGCTGTCAGCGAGTGGCCAGGCAGGAACGAGGGAACTGCAGGGGCCCTGCTACCCATCGGCGCGCGAGAGGGGTTACACCCTGGGTGGGGTGGGGGGGGGCCGAACGCGGAAAAGGTGAGAAGGCCTCAATGCGAAAGGAAGCCGGGCCCCTGGTCAAAGCCTGAACACGGGACGCATCCAGGGGATCTCACACGACGATACAAGCCATATCCCGTATGGAATGTTCCTGGCCCTGCGCGGGCAATGCACCTGGTGGCGCACACCCGAAAGAGGCAGACGTAGGACGGCAGTGGAAGACGGTGTTCATGGCAGCGGCGCCGAGAGGCAGCATGGAGCATGGGAACGGTGCCCCCAAGAGGCAGCAAGCCGTCGGTCAGTCTACAGACTGCGTCGGAATGCAGGGTCGGGCGAAGACGTCATCGCCGTAGTACATCGGGCCCCAGCGGTGGATGAAGGCGCCAAGCCAGGACAGGCGTCGGTGATGGGCATCGTCCGCCTAGGTGCCGGCGTCGGAAGATGGCGCGCATGCCCATCGCACCCGTAGCGCCATGGTCGGCCCCGGTGGGCCTGGATGGTCCCGACGGAATGGGTGGCGATGCTGGCGTCGTCGCTGGCGCCCGAACGGTGGTGCGCAGAGGTACGCCATGGCAAGGAGGAACGTCGGTGTCTTCTCTGCGCGCGGCGCACGGTGTTCGCGAGCAGCGAGCCTGGTGGCTGCTGCGGATGCCTTTGCGTGACGCTCGGCACAGCGCAACACGAACTGCGGGGGTGACGCTCGCAGCGGCGCTCAGGTGGCCAGCTGGAGGGTCACCATGCGGATATGGACATTGTCCACTTCTGGGTGACCGTGGTGGTGCCGCTCGTTAGAGGTTGTCTCGTGAATGCTCGACAGTGGTTCCGAGGCGGTGCTCCAGGAGTCGGCGGATAAGCTATCAGTCAGCTTGCGTGCTCGCATGGCGGGAGTCCAGAAGCTGTTGCAACGTGCGACAGGAGAGGCGGAGGCAGCCGGTGGTGGCTGCGCTTTACCTGCTGGTCTGATCCAGTCGGCGTGTCGTCGCGGCTGGTGACACGTGGATGCGAGCGTTCGTGCACGGGTAGCAGACGGTCGCCGATCGTCGTCGTCAGAGGTCGGACAGTCGACAGTCGGTCGTCGGCGGTTTTTCTGGCGTTCGGCGGACGGTCGTCGGCGGTCGTCGGACAGTCATCGTTGGGTAGCGGACGGCCGGAGGACGTCCAGCGTGCGCTCGTCATTCGGATCGGCGTCGTCAGCCTTATCGTTTGCTGGTCGGCGGACGGTCGTCGGACGTTGTGGGGTACGTTGGTGTTCAGCGGTTCCTCGATCAAACGATTGGGAGGGCCCTACGCGGGTCTGGTGGCCCCCGTGGCCGGTGCTGCAACGTGGGCCTAGTGACCTCAGTGGCGGGTGCTCCTGAGAGTCGGCGGCTGTTCAGAAGGTAGGTTACTACGGACTACGTCATGGGCGGCATCACGGAGGCTGGCGGAAGTGTGGCCGGGTGGCAACACTGAACGGCTCTGGTGGTTGTCTTCGGACACTCGGCGGGAGGGTCGCAGTGAACCACGGCAAATGGACGGGCTGCAGCGTGGGCCAGGTGACCCACGTGGCCGGTTCCCCTGAGAGTCCGCGGACGGTCTGAATGACGGTCACCGATCGTCGTCGTCAGAGACAGGGCAATCGACAGCCACTTCCAGCAGCTGGCGGACGGTCGTCGGCGGTCTCCCATGACGCAGTCCGCAGTGACCCTCCGTGTGATCATCCGCCGAGCCTCAGGGACGACAGCCACATCACGGAGACTGGCTGGAGCGTTGGCCTGGTGGCAACACTGAACGGCTCCATTGGCGGTCGTCGGACACTCGGCTGGAGGGTCGTAGTGAACCGCGGCGGATAGCCTGGCTGCAGCATGTGCCTCGTGACCCCCTTGTCTGGCGCCAGTGGCAGTCGCTGGACTCTCAGGGGAAGATCACCATGAACTACAACGTGACGGGTGGGCACGATGTTGGCCTAGTGGCCATGCAGACGGCTGAGGCCCGTCGGTACGGCCGTGATGCTCTGGCACATGGAGGCCGGTTGCAGTGGCGGCCGGGTGGTTTCCCTGCTCGGAAGCTGGCGGCGCTTCGGCATGGAAAACGGCACTAAGGTCACGCACGGCTCCAGGTAGGTGACCACGGTGATCCTGGAGGTCTCCATGAAAAACGCCGCGAAGAGGGTTACCCTGGCTGGCGGGGGGGCGTAGGAGCTGTGCACGCAGAGCACGAGGATCATCGCGGACATCGCGAAGATGCGCTGGATGATATTTGTGAAGATCCTGCGGACGATCGAGAGGATCGTGCGCAGGCGGATCAGGAAAAACCTGGTCGTCGAGAATGGGAAGTCGGGGAGAAGGTGTTTCCCGTGATGGACGAGTTGAGACAGTGTAGGGGGCGCGACGCACGGCACGTGGCAGCTGACGCCCTCCGCAGGCGGGCCCGTCGCATCGCCGAAGCTGGCAGGCCGCTCGGTGGCCACCGCTGTCCTCCTCCTCCTCTTCCTCCTCCTCATTTTCCTCCTCCTCCTCCTC
>CAUYUJ010018279.1:70000-77500 GCA_963575745.1 Prorocentrum cordatum | reverse complement strand
AGGAGAGGAGGAGGAGGAGGAGGCTCGGAGGAGGAGGAGAGGAGGAGGAGAGGAGGAGGCTCGGAGGAGGAGGTGGAGGAGGAGGAGGAGGAGGAGGAGGAGGTGGAGGAGGAGGAGGAGGAGGAGGAGGTGGGCGGGCCTCGGGAGCTGGGCGCCCGCAGCAGCTGCTCGGCAAGTCCTGGGCGCGAAAGCGCAGGGCTCGGCGCGCACAGGGGCCCGCCGCCCGCTGCACTCCTCGAGGCGTCGAGGGCGTGACGAGGAGCCTCGGGGCCCACGCCTTCCTGGGGCTGGGTTGACCACCCTCGAACTGATGCCCATCCCTGGGGCTGACAAGCCAAAAGGCGATGACAATATCAGGGATGCGCTCGCAGAAACTGAGGGGAATCCCTGAGATCGGCACCGAGATGATGCGGTGCAAGGCATCGGGATCAGGATATGCTCCAGGCTGGTGATGGGCACCGAGTCCTTTGACGCCGCACTCAAGCGGCCTCCTGCCAGCCAGCGCGGCGGCATCGCCGCGGGGGAGCGGGGCGCCACACGCAGGGCGCCCACGGCGGCTGCGCGGCAGCCCAGCCCTCCTTTCTTGGCACGGCGTGGCCCCAGCACCGCGGAGTCGGAGGGCAGCTTCTGGGGAAACCAAAACGGACCGATACTGCTACTCCCCAGACGTCTTCCAGGGTGCCTTCTGACCAGAATTTCGAGACGAATCCGTCCGTGGCGACGAGGGCCTCCCAGGAGACCCCAAAAAGGGGGCAGACGAGGGAAGGGTAGCGGTACGGAGGCCTTTTCCCTCCTCTGAGCTCCACGGAAGGCGGCCTCGAGCAGACAGCCGGCGAGGCCGCGGACAGCGACGTCGAAAAGCGGGGCGGGCACCGGCGGCACGTCGCGTCGGCGTGCTGCTCGGCCGAGGCGAGCGGTGCTCCGCGGGCAGCCGGGCGGCGCCGCGGCAGGCCGCGGAGGCGGCAAAGGGGCGTCGGCCTCGGAGGAGCGGCGGCCGGGCGGCGGCGGTGCGCCGCGGGGAGGCCCTCGCGCGGACGGCGGCGTCCCGCGGGCCACTCGCGAGTGGAGGAACCGACTTCGCTTAAAAACCACAAAAATACACTCTGGGAGTTGTCAAGCTGACAGTCAGGGAGGCTCTCTCCTCGCAATCTGAGCGTCCATTCGCGCGCTTCTGCGAGGGTCCCGGCGGCAGCCTGGTGTTTCCCCGCGGCGGCAGACTCTGGGAGTTGTCAAGCTGATATTCAGGGAGGCTCTCTCCTCGCAATCTGAGCGTCCATTCGCGCGCTTCTGCGAGGGTCCCGGCGGCAGCCTGGTGTTTCCCCGCGGCGGCAGACTCTGGGAGTTGTCAAGCTGATATTCAGGGAGGCTCTCTCCTCGCAATCTGAGCGTCCATTCGCGCGCTTCTTGGGAAGGCACCAACTATACACCAACACCGATCCTGGCCCAGGATGCCAGGATCGGTGTATACGCCCTCCTGCCTTGGGCAAGAAGGCATATACACCGATCCTGGGCCCAGGGTGATCCTGGGCCAGGATCGGTGTTGGTGTGTAGTTGGTGCCCTCCGACTTCTGCGAGGGTCCCGGCGGCAGCCCGGTGTTACCCCCCCCCCGCGGCGGCGGCGGCCTCGGCGGCGGCAGGCGCGCAGGCCACTGCAGGCCCGCGGCGCCCCCCGCGAGGGGGGCGGCGCGCGCGCCGAGGGCGCCGGCGGCGGGGCGCGCAGCGGCGGCGGCCTCGGCGGCTGCACTGCGGAGGGCGAACGCCTGACCTGACGCTGGCCCCCCCAGGCGGACCCGGCTCGGGAGGCCGAGAGAGAGAGGGAGGGGGGAGAGAGAGAGAGAGAGAGAGAGAGAGAGAGGGAGAGAGAGAGGGAGAGAGAGAGAGAGAGAGAGAGAAGCAGACAGCGAGAGGCGGACAGACGGGCAGAACGGCACCCAGTTAGAGGCAAGCCCGTCTGCATCGAGAGCGACAAAAAAAAATGGCCCACTGCGGAGCCATACAGATCGCACGGAGTTCGCCCTGGTGGCCGCGGCGTCCTGCCCAAGCCGCGAGGCCGCGCGTCGGGACGCACGGCTGGGAGGGCGGCCATCGGAGGAGGGCGGCCATCGGAGGGCGGCCATCGGAGGAGGGCCAGGAGGGCGGCCATCGGAGGATTCAGGTTCAGCTTCAGCTGTCTACGCCCGGGGGGGGCGGCCCAGAAACGGGCGACAGGCGTGCTGAGCACGCTGGCACGTCGAAAAGGACCGGTGCGACTGCTGCGAACGACAACGTGCGAGAAACTTACAGCCAAACGCTGCTGCGAAGAAGCGAAACACAGCCAAACGCATCGGAGGAGGGCCAGTCTTAGGTCGGGCGTGTCCCCCTACACGGGGATTCGGGGCGAGGTAAAAAACACAAAAAAAGTGCTCCCAGAGGGCTCCAAAATAGTCAAGAATCGTCCCCCGACTATCTCTTGACCATTTTGGAATATCCCTGTAGAGGGACAGGCCCGACTTAAGGCCAGTCAGGACAGCGGCGGGCCTCCTGGACGCTTGTCGTCCTTTTGTGGGCCTCCTGAGCGCTTCCCGTCGCCACGGCAGGATCGGCCTCGAGGAGCGGGTCGGGCTGGACCCTCGGAGAGGTTCGGGGACCGACGCTGAGCGGAGTTGGGTCGGGTGGGAGGGCCGCCGTGGTCTCAACTGGCCCACGCCGATGGGCGAGATGCTGGGGGCGAGCAGCACTCCGCCGACCTCCAGGCGGCCGACGAAGAGGTGCGGGGAGCACCACGCCGGCGAGCAGCAGGACGGGCGCCAGAGCGGGACGGAGACCAACAGCAAGCCGTGGGCGTCGCGGGGCAGCTGGACGAGCTCGAAGGGGGCGTGCCGAAGGTCGACAGAGAGCAGCACTGCGGCCCCCACTCGGTGGGCGCGCCGGGCTGTCCGCCCCACATCGGCGAGGGACACGACGGGCACCGGCAGCAGGGCGCGGAGCCGCACCGACGGGCACCAGCAGGCCGACTCCAAGCACGGCAGGAACCAGCACCACGCCGAGGGCGCCGAGGAGGAGCTGGGCGGGGCCGGCGGGCTGGGCGCGGCGACGGAGGCCACGGCCGTCTTCGGCGACGAGTGCTGCGAGTGGCTCGTGGCGGCGCTGCACCAGCAGCAGGCTGGAGGCCCGCCTTCTTCAGCGCGACGTCGACGCCGCGGTCGACGGCAGCGTGCACGCCCAGGAGGCGAAGTTGGCGAGGCTCGGGCCCGCGCACATTGTCGTGGCGGCCGCCCGAGCGGAGCGGAAGCCCGAGCGGCTGGCCATGCTCAGAGCTCGGCGGCGATCGGGGGCATCCGAGAGGGCGGCGTGGGAGAGGGAGGCGCGCATCGTGGCCCGAGGCATGCGAGCAGACGAGGAGGGGACCCGGGAGCACCTGGAAAGAAGAGGGGTGCCGTGAAAGCTGGGAGGCATCATGCTAGGGGGCCACATGCGAACCCTCCCCCCACTTGGCCCTCGCCCCCCTCCTCTTGGATGCCCCCGAGGCGAGGCTGAAGCAGGCAGCGCGCCGGTGGCGGGGGGGCCGCGAGTCGGTCCGTGCACGTGCTCTGCACGGGCCCAGCCCGAGGCTCTGCTCGGCGGGCGAGGGCCCCAGGTGCGGCGCGCCACGCCGCGGCGTGCCCGTCGCCGCACGGCGCAAGGACCTGGAGGAGCCCCCTGGCCTCCCCCCCTCCGCTCCCTCCACGGAAAGCACTGGGTGCCGCAGGCCCACGCGCGCGCGCCGAGGCGCACGGGCACTCGGCAGGTTTGTCCGCGCTGCGCAGCCAGGAATGCGCGGGATCGCGGAGGGGGCCCCTCACAGAGCGGCCCCCTCTCAGGGTCATCGTCGTCGTCATCGTCGTCATCATCATCACCACCACCACCACCATCACCATCACCATCACCATCACCATCATCATCAGAATCAGAATCATCATCATCATCATCATCATCATCATCATCATCATCATCATCATCATCATCATCATCATCATCATCGTCATCATCATCATCATCAGCAGCAGCAGCAGCATCAGCATCAGCATCATAATCATGATCATTATCCTCGTCACCATCGCCATCATCATCATCATCATCATCATCATCATCAGCAGCAGCAGCAGCAGCATCATCATCATCGTCATCATCAGCATGATCAGCATCACCATCACAATCGCCACCACCACCACCACCATCGTCATCATCATCATCATAATCATCATCGTCGTGACGACGGAATCATCATCATCATCATCATCATCATCATCATCATCATCATCATCATCATCATCATCATCATCATCCCCACCACCACCACCACCACCATCACCATCATCAGCAGCAGCATCATCAGCATCGTCAGCATCGGCATCATCACCATTCATAATCAATAACATCAGCCTTAGGATCACCAGCATCATCACCATCATCACCAGAATCATCATCAAAATCATCATCAGCAGCAGCATCAGCACCATCATCATCATCATCATCATCGTCATCCTCGTCATCATCATCATCATCATCATCATCATCATCATCATCATCAGCATCATCGTCATCGTCATCATCATCATCATCGTCATCATCATCGTCATCATCATCGTCGTGTTCATCATCATCGTCGTCCTCACTAGCACTGTCCTAATCAGATTCATCCTCCTGCTCCTCGTCATCATCATCTTCATCATCATCATCATCAACATCAGCATCATCATCGTCATCAGCATCAGCACAATCATCATAAGCATAGTCGTTGTCATCATCAGAAGCATCATCATCAGAATCCTCCTCATCATCTGCAGCAGCACCACCACCACCACGGAGGCCACCCTCATCATCAGCAGCAGCAGCGGCAGCAGCAGCAGAAGCCGCATCATCAGCATCATCAGCATCAGCAGCGGCCGCAGAATCATCATCATGTCATCGTCATCAGCATCATCGTCATCATCGTCATCATCACCATCATCATCATCAGCATCATCATCATCATCATCATCATCATCATCATCATCATCATCATCATCATCATCGGTATGGCCAGCATCATCATCATCATCATCATCATCATCAGCAGCAGCAGCAGCATCATCGGCATCATCAGCACCGTCAGCGACATCGCCATCAACCTTACCATCATCAGTAGTCGAACCACAAAAGCATCATCAGCAGCAGTATCATCTTCACAATCCTCAGCACCATGGTCATCAGCAGCATCAGCAACACCACCTTCATCATCATCATCATCATCAACATCATCAGCATCATCATCAGCATCACCATCATCATCATCATCATCATCATCATCATCATCATCATCATCATCATCATCATCGTCATTACGGTTGCCATCATCATCAAAAGAATCATCATCATAATCGTAATCACACTCGGCATTACCACTGTCATCCTCATCGTCACCAGCAGTACCATCACAAACGTCAATACCATCAACATCGTTATCGGCATCACCATCATCAGCATGAGTATCATCATCACTGGCATCATCGGCATCATCTTCACCGTCCCGTCAGTATCGTCGTCAGCATCATCATGGTGGTCACCACCCTCATCATCATCAGCAGCAGCAGTACCACGATCAACCTCATCATCAACATCGTCAACATCATCAGCATCATCATCATAATCCTCCTCGTCATCATCATCATCAGCATCGTCACCATCATCATCAGCAGCATTATCACCATCACCCAGCAATACCGTCGTCGCCACCGATTATCAGCATCACCACACCGTCACAATCGCCCGCCCAAAGGGGGGCGGGGGAGAAGAACAGCCCTTCTCCTCTGCCTCCATCCCTCCCCCATGACAGCCCTGTTGTCCAATGAGCTTCATCCTCGCTGTCATCGGGAGGAAGGACCAGATCAAATCCAAGATGTATCTTCGGCACAGCAATACGCCTTCCTGTCCCAGGTTCCCTCCTCGTCCGCACCTGAACGTATCCGCTGTCACTGCGCGAAGCGCTGACGTGAAGCGCTCCTCCTCCTCCTCCTCCTCCTCATCATCATCATCATCATCATCATCATCATCATCATCATCATCATCATCATCATCATCATCATCATCATCATCATCCTCCGCATTCTCATCCTCCTCCTCCTCCTCCTCCTCCTCCTCCTGCTCCTCCTCATTCTCCTCCTCCTCCCCCTGGCGGGAGAACCTTGCTGTGAGACACCGCCTTACATACTCCGAGCTGGAAGGGCTGCGACAAGGTTGGAGATCAGAGGTCGAGGAGATGCCCATGGACAACCAACCCCACTTCAAAAAAGGGATCTCCGTGTAGCTCCCGCACACCGTGTAACTCCTGGTCTTGGAATCGAACGGAGTCGCAGGTGGGACCCCATTCTGGGAACAAACCGCCCTCCGTCCGTGCGACCGATGCAATTCTGCACTTTTGGCAAAACTGATTGATTAGGCCCCACTTGACGGCCATATTTTGAGAATGAGCCGCCATCCATCTGTGTGAATCGTGTGGGACCTGAATGTGCGCAGCACGAAAGCGAGAACCACAGTTCCAAAAAGGTGCCGCCCTCGACCCGTGTAACTGACTGCTGGAGAAGTGTCGGGATAGCAACCTGCAAAAAAAAAATCAAGCGAGACATCCCCCCACCCCGCCTACGGACACGCCTGATGGAACCGACAGGGAGGACCCAGAAGGAAGAGGGATGCAGGAGGGGCAGAAGGAGAGTGGCGGTGCAGGAGCACGAGGAGCAGGAGAAGAACGAGAAAGGTGCGGAACAGCAGCCAGAAAAAAAGATGAGGAGGAGGAAGACAACAGTGACAAGGAGCAGAAGAAGGAGGAAGCGGAGCAGCCGCGGCAGCAGGAGGAAGGAAGGAGACTCCTCAGGGTGGCCTTGCGACGACGACAACGACGATGACAAAGACGACGACAAAGACGACGACGACGACGACGACGACGACGACGACGACGACGACAAAGACGACGACGACGACGACAAAGACGACGACGACGACGACGACGACGACGACGACGACGACGACGACGAGCCCCGGATCCTCCGCCTCCGCGAAGCCCCCGAAGAGCAGCAGCGCCAGGCGCACGATCGCGTGCCACGGCTGGGCCGCCATGGCCCAGGCAGCGCCGCGCGCGGGGCAGCGAACGCGGGGCTCGGCCTCGGGTTCGAGCGGAGGGGGCGGCCAGTTCAGCCTCCTCCTCCTCCTCGCTCCTCCTCCTCCTCCTCCTCCCCCTCCTCCACCTCCTCCTCCTCCTCCTCCTCCTCCACCTCGCTCCTCCTCCTCCTCCGCCTCCTCCTCCTCCTCCTCCTCCACCTCCTCCTCCTCCTCCTCCTCCTCCTCGCTCCGCCTCGTCCTCCTCCTCCTCCTCCCCCTCCTCCCCTCCTCCCCCTCCTCCTTCCTCCTCCTCCTCCTCCTCCTCCTCCTCCTCCTCCTCCTCCACCTCCTCCACCTCCACCTCGCTCCTCCTCCGCCTCCTCATCCTCCGCCTCCTCCTCCCACCCC
>CAUYUJ010018279.1:5000-62500 GCA_963575745.1 Prorocentrum cordatum | reverse complement strand
AGTCAAAATCGGTCCAGACCCCTCCTGGGGTCCATCCGACACGGTCTTTCAACCCAGACCGAGCTTCGGGGGCCCCAGGCCCCGAACCGAAGAGGGCCTCCAAGAGGCAGAAAACGAGGAAAACCGCCCCGAACCTCGAACCTCGAAGTTAGGACCTCGAAGCTCCCCCTCTAGAAGAAGAATTCACGACATGAACGTAAGCTTGTGGCGCTCCGCGCGGATGCCTTGGACCTGCGCTGGACCCCCCTCCCTGGCGCGCGGAGCGCGCCAGGGGTGGCGTTGGAGGCGCCGCCAGGGGCGTCCAGCACGCATGTCCAAGAAATCCTCGCGGACCGCCAAAAGCTGATGCTCGTGCCGTTCCTTGCTCTTCGGTCGCCCCCCTCGCTCGCCGCCCCGGCGGGGCCCCCCGGCAGGGTGGCCCTCCGGCGGGGCCCCGCGGAGAACGGCTGCGGGCCGCTGGCCTGCGTCGCGCGCGGCGGCCCCCGCGCTCATGGCGCGCGGGGCCCGCGCCGGGCCCCGGGGCTCGACAGGAAGGGCTGCCGGCGAGCGGCCTCTGGCTGGTTGCACGAAGAGGAAAGACGCCGTGCACGTCCAAGGTGCCTTGGCAGGAGAAGCAGCTCGGGCATGAACGCCGCGGAGCGCTGTGAAACAACGCGAAAAGAAGACGAGCTTCTACGCATCCCCGGCTCCATGGTCAAGGAACGTCTGAGACTCCGTCGTGTGCATCCCTCTCGCCAAACGGCCCACAGGCGGACAACCTGGGAGTGCACACCTGTAGGGCGGGCGGGCTGGTTGCGTGATAACCCAGAAGCCCGACTCTCCCCAAAAAAGGAAGCGAGCGCTTTTGGGCTGCTTCGGGCCTCCGGGGGGGCTCTCGTCGGGCCAGCGGGGACTGTCAAGGAACGACTCGGGACAAAAAGATGGTCCTGGGGAAGTGGTCCAGACCTCTGGGGCCCACGAATCGAAGAAACAAATCCACCCCTATCGGCGGCGCGCACACGGCGGTAGGGTGAAAGGGGAAGGCTGCTGAGAAGGAGGCTGCTCCGTAGAAGGCGCCGGCCCTACATCTACAAACAAGAGCCGCACCCTCTAAGAAGCAGGGGTGCTTGTAAGAAGCCTTCCCCCTCCCTCTAACCCCTTTCTGCGCGTTGCCGACCCTAAACACAAAAACGGGACTGCCCATGTTGGACAAGTATTGCCAGCTCTCTGTCGCCAGATGGTCAAGTATGAGCCACTTCTACATCGTAGAGCACGCCACTCATTGATAAAAAATTGTGAAATTGTGCCCTGACGTGTGGCCGCCGCGATCGCCGCGACGACCTCCAAAACCGACCAGGAGGTTTGGTTCGAGGCCCGGTATCACGCAACGACGGCTGGCCGATGCATCTCTCGAACGAGTCGAGACAACCTCGATCTCCGACGGCATGCTTTTGAGGAGCAACGATAAGGGCGGGACTGGCACAGGGGGGGGACACATCGACCTGGAATCGGCAATACGTCGCCGATAGCTCAGCGATGGGCCCCCGATTGAGAATCCGAACGTTCCTGGGCAGGTCAAAGCTAGTGGGCTCCTTTCGACGATCAATGGGCTATTCTCGGCGGCGCTCCGGGGGAAGTGGAAAGGGGCGGGCCTTCTCAGAAGGCTCGGAAGTTCCCCAGCCTTCTGAGAAGTTTTCTAAACCTTCCCCGAAGACACAGAAAACGTCTCCAAAGGCGCAAAGGTCTCTGAGAAGGCCCGCAGCCGTCGGGGAAGGCCTTCTCCCTCTCACTTCCCCCCCTCGCCTGCCGCCGACATGGGGGGTCGATGCGTCCCGCCGCAGTGCTTTTTGACAGACTACCCGATCGGGCTGAGATCAAGATGACAAGCGGGAATGAGATCGGATATCACGGGAAAGAATACTAGAGTTCTAAGAAATGATTGAATTCGAGAACCGAATTTTGAACCGACCAAAAGTCATCAAAATGTCCGTCGAGATTTTTCTTGCCAACTAGCTCTCCAGCCCCGGAGACCCCGAGGCTTGTCCCACACGGGCGCTTCTCCTCGACCCCTGGGGCCCTCGAGAGCGGACCCCGGGCGAAGAATGGCACCAGGGACGTCGGCTGCGAGCGCGAGGGGGGGAAATGAGAAGGAGCAGGCCTCCTCGAGAGGCGGCGGGGCTTCTCAGAAGCCCCCGCGCCCTCTGAGAAATTCTCTCTGTCTTCGGGTAAAGCTAAAAAAGTCTCAGAAGGCCCAGGGGGGGGGCTTCCGACCCTTCTGAGAAGGTCCGACCCTTCTCACTTCCCCCTCTCGCTCGCAGCCGAGGAAGGGGTCAGGACCTCCAGAGCCGCGCGCTGAAAAACATAGCGGCGGATGTCTGGGAAAGAGACCAGTCGATATGCGCGGTGATCTGGGTCTGCAGGGGGATATCGTCATTATCAACAAATGATGGGTGTCCTCTCCATCCCCGTCAATCTCACAACATGTACCAAAACCACCACCACCACCGTCATCATCATCATCATCATCATCATCATCATCATCATCATCATCATCATCATCATCATCATCATCATCATCATCGTCGTCGTCGTCGTCGTCGTCGTCGTCGTCGTCGTCGTCGCCGTCATGAGCATCATCAGCATCATCTTCACCATCATCATCACCACCACCATCACCATTGACATCATCACCACCACCACATGCATCACCATTATTACCGTCATCACTACCCTTATCATCCCAAAACATGCAACATCATCGCCAACGTAATCCCAGAATCGTCGAGGCCGTAGTCGTAGTCTAAAACCGATCATCCTTACGATGATCACCACGATGTTCATCACATCGGCCATCATATTCGTATTCGCCATCATCGCGCAATCATGTGCGAGAACAAGGGAAGCGAAGTCACGCGTAATCCGCGTAAGACGTCCCCCCGCTCGACTCACCAAGAGCTCATGACATCGGCGGCTGTTACGCAAGTTGGCAGCGCCGAAACAAAATCCGTCCCGGTGCGGCAGGGGCGATCCGCTCGCGCGTCGAGCAACCCGGGCTACGGTTAGGTCGGGCATGTCCCCCTGCAGGCCGATGTTGGGCGAAAAATTAAAGAACAGTCAACAGAAAAACTCAAACATAGCCAAAAGAACAGTTGGAAAATCGTTTCCAGACTGTTTGTGATGGACTAGTTCTGCATCTTCCTCCTGTATAGGGGTGCATGCCCAACTTGAGGCTACGGCGTTGCGAATTGTCCCGCATGCAAAGGGGGGCGAGTAACGAGGCGGTCGCAGAGAAAGGAGAGAGCGGGAGGGCACCATCACGCGGCGGCGCCGCGGGAAGCGCACGGGGCGGCCAGGCCGCGGGCCTCGCTCCTCCTCCCTCCTCCTTCTCCTCCCTCCTCCTCCTTTCGTCCTCCCTCCTTCTCCTCCTCCTCCCTCCGCCCTCCTCCTCCTTCGTCCTCCCTCCCCCTCCCTCCTCATCCCTCCTCCCCCCTCCTTTTCCTGCCTTCTCCTCCTTTACCTCATCGTCCTGCTTCTCCTGCTTCTCCTGCTTCTCCTCCTCCTCCTCCTCCTCCTCCTCCTCCTCCTCCTCCCACCTCCTCCTCCTCCTCCTCCTCCTCCTCCTCCTCCTCCTCCTCCGCCTCCTCGTCCTCGTCCTCCTCCCTAGGAAGTGACGCGCCCAGCACAGGCCGGCGTCGACGGCGGCCAGCGCGACCCAGGCCACGGGGGCAGCAGCACAGGACACGGGCGCAACCAAAGGCCGGGAACAGTACGGGAAACGGAAACAGCCGCCGACACGAGAGAAAACGAAAAAACGAGGGAAACAAAAACAAAAAAAACATAGCAAACGGCAATTGCACCAGCCTTCTGGGCGGAGGTGGTCTGGCGCGTTTCCTGTCTCCATTTTGCCTCTTCCCCTTCGGCGAGGGGTTGACCCCTCCCCCTGCGCCCTCCGCTGGACCTGGACAGAAAACGGATATGCACAGGAAACTGGAGCCGCAAACGAAGCGGGAAACAACAAAAAAACGCGAGAACATCACAAAAAACGGATACACTGAGAACGAAACCACGGGAGGACACGAGAATAGAAAACCAAGCGGGATCAGCAAAAAAACTTGGACCCGCCAAGCAAACGAGAACAACAAACTGTACTAGCACATCGGGGGGGAAAAAAAACATCATAGCAAAAACAGAAATCCGGAAAGACCTAGGCACAGGAGATAACACGAAGACAACACAAGAAAAGGGACGACGATATTTTGGGATCGATACATAACACGAGAACAAAAGGGTAAATGTGGCAACCGAGAACAAGGAAGCAACCAAACACGAGATCACCAAAAAAATGGAACGGTTGAAGAAACGGAAACAAGAAAACAACAGGTGCTCAGCCACTAAACTATTACATAGCACGGGAGGAACAAAAGAAGCGGAGGCACAACAAAACACAATAACCGTAAAGAAAACGGCACCCACAGAGTGTATATATCTATAGCAGCAAAATATTGTAAGGCACGAGGTCGTCTAAATTGCCCAAATGGCGAGAGCGACAATAACGACAAAACATTTTGCAAATCAAGAAGCAACCACAATAACAACGAAAAGTGCATCAATACATACTACAAACGGAACCACACACTCACACACACACACACATCCAAAGAAACCTGCACCAACTCACAAATGACAATGGAAGCTACAATAATGTGTAACAACATTCAAATTTCACGCACCAGCTTCTTAATCGAATGAGCAATCAACCAAGAGGTTCAGCAGAGTATGTGAAACATTCCTGTCGCCTATGTCCAGGGACGGCGACGAATCAACCGTGAGACACACACACCAACAACATCCCAAAGCCAACGGATGTCGGGTTCTGGGTCACCAGCCGACAGCACGAATGTCGAAAATGCGTTAGCAATTGTTTATTTCACGACGACAGTCATATTTGTGTTTGTTGCCAACCACTGACGAAACACAACCCCGTTCATCTGCAGATCCTGGCCAAGCTGACAAACGGCCGCACGACGAGAAAAAATACGGCGCACAGATCGACGGGCAGGGGAAGACAAAGAGAGGAAAGAAGGGAGCGTACACGCGCGACTAAACAAAACCAGCGCGAATCATCCTGATTAGATGACCACCACTGAATTCGAATGATACTTCTATGAAAAAAGGATCGTGTCCCGGATGTCTGTATAAATAGATAAGCACGGTCAGAATGCTGCCGATACCTTGTTGTAATGGCCGTCCACGGTTAGAGCCCTTCTGTCTCGGCAGCATCCGCGAAGGCGACTGCAGCGGAAAGCCCAGAATACCCATTTGCAGCCCGAGCTTGCTGTCACACATTGTTTCCGACTTTCAGCACGCGGCCCGAAACCGAACCCAACATTTCCCCACCATCCCGCGGAGCTGGGCCCTCGTTATGGATCCGAAGGGCCTCGCGTAATTCCCCCCCCTTCCCAAGCCTGGCCCATGATATCCACGCATTCATGCCGGCACGCCCCTCACGCGAATCGCGGCCCCATGGGGAGGCCCCATCCGAAGCCTCCACGGGCGCGCCCACATGCGACCACCCCACCCATCTCGGCACACCCACCACGCGCTTCGCGGTCCCCTGGCGGGAGTTCCGCCCAAGGCGACAGCGGGCGCGCGCGCGCTCGCGCGACCGCCCCGCCCACTTCGGCACGCCCACCACGAGCTTCGCAGCCCCAGTAAGAGCTCCACCGGGACGCCGAGGCGCGGCCGGCCCGCCAGTTCCGAGGCACACCTCCCCCGCTTCGCGGGGAGTTCCATCTGAAGCCCCAGTGGGCGCCCACGCGCGGCCGCCCCACCCATTTCAGCACACTCCTCACGCGCTTCGCGGCCCCACGCGGAGCCCCAGGGCCCGAACGGGTGCGCCCACGCGCGGGCGCCCCACCCACGTCGGCACATTCCGCGCGCGCGCGCTTCGCGGCCCAGGGCTCCACCTGAGGCCCCAGCGGGCGCGCCCTTGCGCGGCCGCCCCCATTTCTCGGCGCGCCCGAAGTTCCACCCCAAGCGCAAGCGGGCGCGCCCACGCGCGGCCGCCCTACCCACGTCCGCACACCCCCCACACGCTTCGCGACCCCGGGGTGGTCCACCTACAGACCCAATCGGCGCGTCAACGCGCGGAACCCGCCCATTTCGGCAACCCTGCACGCGCGTCGCGGCCCGAGACCCGCGGGCGCGTCCACGCGCGGCCGCCCAACCCATTTTGGCGCACACCTCACGCGTTTCGTGGCTCAATAACGGCCCCCCCTCCTTCGGCGCACTTGCGGCGCGACTGATAGGTGCATTGTTTCCTGGATAGATTTCGGCAGCTCCTGGGCTTTAGGGAAGAAGCTGAGGTCTGCTCCTGGAAATAAGCCGACGTAACAACTACCAAAGGGACCATGGAACTGCGACGAAAAACTGAAAAGCCCCCCAGGATAGAAGTGTAATCTGGCGGATGAATGCTCACACTAAGAACCCGCGGTAAACCATCAACCTTGGCTGCCACTGGGACACTCGCAGACCTTCCCGTTCGCACTCACGCTCAACAACCCCCGGAGCAAGCTGCTGGAGCTTGCGGGTCCGGGCATCTGCTTGCTTGGTGTTCCCATGCATTCGCACGGAGCGTCGACGGCAGCGCGCCCAAAAATCGTTGTCCTACTCGTTCCAATGCGCGCGACGCAAAAGCGACGCGTGCGCGTTCCTACTCGTTCAAATGCGCGCGGCGCAATGCGCAGCGTTTCCAAGTTCGCGGGAAACTTCTGAACGGCCCCAACGACGGCCGACATGGCAGGCCCGCACGACGCCGCAGCCCTTGGCACTGCTCACACGCCTCGGGGCCCAATAGGGATTTTGACAGAATGCCCGCATAGCATAGCTCCACCGCACCATTCACACACACATACACACACCACGCTTCGCAGCCCCACGGGGAACCCCACCGAAAGAAAAGCCAAAATGGAAGCGCCCGCATGGCGCCACCGCCCAGTTGGCGCACCCCTCACACGCTCCACGGCCCCGTGAGGAGCTCCACCGAGGGCCGCTTGCATGGGCCGCGTCAATTCCGGTACCACCCCTTCACGCGTTTCATGATCCCCCAGACGAAGCTTCCCGAGGACCCAAATCGCAGCAGCCGCCAGGCGGCGCCTCGCCCGTTTCGGCGCGGCCCTACAGGGGGCCCCCCTTCGCCCAACCTGTCCCGAGCAATCGCACGCGCATATGGTCGCGCCCTTCGAGGGTGATGATTTCTCTCTGAAGCCAAAAAAACTGAAACAAACAACACATGCGATGACACAACACACACTCACACACACACACACACACACACACACACATACACACTTACTTCACACACTTCACACAAACACACACACACACACAAATCCCATTTTAAATTCGGCAGCGCAAAAAAAAACAGTCGACAGTCGGAATCAATCGACCCCATCAAGAATGACACGCACGATCTAAAGTTCGTCTGTCGGCAGGGGAAAGCGTTGGATTCGGAACACATCTGGCAGTCTCACTTCAATAAGCGAAATATCAGTTTTGAATGCACTTGACATTGCGCACCACCGCGCTGCGCTCATTGGTTTTGGAGCAGACGATTTGCAGCAACGCACTCGTCATAACAAAAATGTATCGCTCAGAATGTTCCGAATGCGCCTGCCTTTGAAGTTGGGCATTTCTATTCTGGACCACGGAATAATCGTGAATTGACAAATTCATCGCATTTGGAGTTCTGGAAACCAGAGGCCGCATCACCGTTCCTCGAGCTGGCACAACATAAAGATTGCAGGAGCCAACCGAACATTTTCAACATCAAAACAGCAAAGACCTAGATAAGTTTGCAGAGAGATTGGCGTTTCAGAAATGGGTTCGACGTCATCAAATCACACCCGAACGTGCAGAATAATACTGTTAATGCCGATTTCAAAACCCGCACCATTAAAATTGGTGATAAGATAGGTTTTATCCAACACATTGGAGATGTCGAAAATGCATTCCGTGATCCTGTTCAGGACCTCCGTTCCCCATAGAGATTCGGGAGGACTTCGCATTTTGCACGCTCCACTCTCGCCTCCAGCGCAGCTGCTTGCGCGCCGCCCCCGGGTTCTACATTGCCAGATGCCAGATTCTAAAATTCCTGCGCAGAGCAATGTGCGTCTCAGACGCCGAGGTCCGCGATCTTTTGCTTCGATCCAGCGTCGTTCAGCATGGAAATCTCCGGTTTCGCGCGCGGTTTTCGCCGCGCCGATGCATTGCAATAAAGGTTTCGATGTGTCGAGCCGCCTCAATCCAGACCCTTCGAATTGCCGTAACCCTGAGTCTTCGAGTTGCCTTCATTCGGAGTTCTCGAGCCGCCTTAAGCCGTAGAGGCCCGAGTCTGCTACCATCTTGGAGCCCAAATTTGGCACGGGGAATTCTCACCAGATTTCGCTCCACGAGCGCCTATTCAAGCCTTGTGAAAACGAGCAGTCCTTACCTCAAGGAGGAGACCTCGGTGAAACCAGGATGCATCCTCCTTCGATTTTTTCAAACTTCACCATTTCGCACTTAAAACACCCAGGGGCGTTTTCTCTTCGCAGGCTGAGCTGGAAGCTCGCATTTCTCTTTTGCCTCGCCGCCCCGGTCACATTTTCCCAAACGAAAATCAAATCAATCGAGCCCAAAGTCCTTTTTTGGATGGGCGCACGTGCGCTTGCGCGGCGGCGCGGCGCGAAAGTTCTCGATTGTTTTCCCCCGTTGGTCTCTCCATTTGACAAGTCGGCCACAGCGGAATGCTGCTGGCTCATGTGTTATATCCATTGTGGTCCTGTTACGTCTGCCTGTTTCTACCGTCAGAATTCGCTCATGATTGACATCGCTCTCTCGCTGCTCGAGATCCTGGTGGAGACTATCCAACGACTTGTCAGATAAAATTACCAAGTCCACCTCTCCTGCTTTACGCCGATTCCATGGCGCCCGGGTTGTCAGAAGACGGAAAAGCCGATTCGTTGCTCATGGATTTTCCGACCCATGGGGAATCCCGTCGTTGGGGGAGAACGCATTTTCTGCGATTCCAGAACGCGTTATATTTCAAGACGCAACTTTTTGCCCAGTCCGCACGCGCAGCATTGGGCCAGACGCCGTGCTGGCGCGGATTCTTATCACTTGTGCCGCTTCTCTTGCTCGCCCCATCGCCTTCCTGAATCGCTCCATTCTCCGTGAAAGTAGATGGCCAGATTGTTGGCAATTGCACCACATCTGCCCCCTTCACAAGCGCGGGTCACAGCACGATCCTCCAAATTACCGCGGAACCCATCTTACGTCTCAGAATTCAACGCGCGCGGGACGCATTTTGTCTTTCTTAGCGCGACGCGCGTGCAAGTCAACACGATACGGAGGTTTTCAAATCGCTTACAATCCAGGGCGTGGCGCTCGCGATGCACTGTCGCATAGTCCGCCGACGCGGCCCCCACTTCTCCCCGAAGGCCATCACACCAGATTTTACTGTTCAAACGTTTCTGGATCCTTTGACAAAGCGAATTCGGATCGATTGCGTGCAAAATTCCGTTCTTGGGGGCCGTTGTTCCCACTGCATCTCGCAACAGCAGATGAATCTCACCACGTGCTCAAGTCAAGCGAAGGCAGCACGGCCACGACTGCCAAAAAATACCACGCAGAGGAAGGAGGAGGGAATGGAGAGGAGCGAGGAGGGGGGGGAAGAGGAGGGAGAGGAGGGGCAGCAGCAGACGACGGACGACAGGGGGGAAAGGGAGGGGGGGGGGGGGGGGGCGAGAGAGCCGAGCCCCGAAGTTATAACCGTGCCAATCCCGGCACCCACAGAGAGGGCGCGAAACCAGCGGGAGGCGAGGGGGAAAAGAAACCAGCCAGTTATCAAAAACGCGCGCACGAGCACGCACGACATTATGAAGACGAGATTGAAACACGCTGGGAGAAGGTTATAAATGCGCACGGCACCAAGTGCTGAGCGCAAGAAAAAATCGGGTGCTGCGAGAGGCGGCTCAATCAGATGGCGCCTGTGTCTTCTGGGGGCCCTGGCCGGCGGCGGCGCCGCATCCAGCCTGAAGAATTTCTGGAAGCACGGAGGACCGAGCCCCAAAACAGCTCTGTGAATGACACCGAGTATGCTCATGTATCGACGAGTGCAAAAAAAGACGCAAGATTAAGATAAAACAAAGCGTCCGCGTCTGCCACACTCAGCGCACGCAGGCAGCGAGAAAGGAGAGCGTCGAGAGGACCAAATACAGAAGACGAAGCACGATACACGGCAGAGGTTCTGCATTCAATGCGCGACAAAACGCGCGCCTTAAATGGGCCGATAAATTCCGCATCGGCGTGAATACGTCTAGTGCGCAGTGGTCGTTGCACTTTCCAAGAGCACTCTACAACGCCGCTGTCAACGGCTTGGACATAAGAAGTTCTGCATCGAACCGAGCACCTAACAACTTACAACCGTCTCCAGCAGGCTGCACACGTGACAAAAGATGAAAACTCTCCTTGCCAGCGTCGAACTGTAGTCTGTTCGCGCGGCCCCAGCGGTGGAGGGACGCCCGGCACCGGCGCAGCGGGAAACCGCGCGCCAAGCATTAAGGTCGTCTGCAAACATGCCTTCTTGAACACACTCTGCCCGGATAGCCATGCAAGCGTCAGCGAGAGAAGTGTTCCAGAAAGGCGGCCCCCAAACACTACCTGGACAACAATGTTGCCCATGCTGAAAGGGCGAGAAAGCTGGCCCCCCATCGCCACTCGCGCCTTGCGACAGCGAAGCCAGCTTGCAAAGAGAGGCAGCAGCTGGGGGGGCACTCCGGCCGATTGCAGCTTCCTTCGCACACAGGATTTCAGAATCGACTCGGTCGAGAGCGCCAGAGACATCAGAGCAGCATAGCAACGTACGGAAGTCCAGGGAGAGCGCGTTCTACGCGAAGCAAACTGCAGGGGACCATAAGCACCTAAACGCCCGAGGCGCGGAACAAACAGACTACCGATGACGCGCTCTACTGCTTTAGATAATTGCGATGATAAATGCAGACGGTAGTCGTCTGGGTCTGACACAGCCCGGCGCTTGTGGAAAGGGAAGATCCAGTCTACGCACCAAGAAAGCCACTGAGAACAATGGGTGATCTGCCAAGCTAGAAGACAAACTGGCAATGCTAATTCGCGCGCGCAAAGACTCGAGCAGAAACCGAATCAGGCCCAGTGGCGTGTCCAAGCGCAACTCCTGAAATACAGTTTTAGCAATGTGCAAACGCACTTTTTGTTTTTATAAATATATAGAAATATCGAATGAACCAGCACTAAACTATCATTATACACAGAAAGCTAATTTACCACAATGTCTGGCACATTCTATTTGCTACAAAAACTGGCTGCCGAAAGCTCTGCCTGTTCTATCCTGGTGATACCCCGCTATCCGTCTGGATACTTCAGAGGCAAACTGCTGGGTTTTCCTGCTCGCACAAAATGGAAGCAGAAAATGTCCACCTCTGCTTGCAGCCACGTGATGCGGAGACGCAACCGCGCGCGCTGAACCATCACAAGGGAAATCATTCCGCGCCAAAAGCGCCCCTCTTCTCATCGACAAATCGCACGCACTTTTCTGCCAGCCCAGAGTGGATGGCCGGAACGACACAGAGGATTTTGGTATGCACCCGCGCATGAAAGACAAGAGCATCTCTGTGAGACGCTCTGCTGCTGCATCTGGCGGCTGCTGCAAAATCCCTTCCCAATTCTGTTCGCGAATACATCGCCCAATCTGCAACGCCGACATGACGATTGAAAACTTCGAGAAAGCAAAAGACCAGAAAATCGAATCGACAGGTCTCGATGATCAGCGATTTCACTAACCACTTCAACTGTTAAAAACGAGGCAGACAAATACACAGTAGACAAATTAAATTTGGACCTCTGGTAGACGATCTGACACGCAAGGAAAAACCAGTCTCCTATGCCCAATTCTTTAGGAAATATCTTTCAAAAACGACAAAATTACTGCCCTGCAACCAATGTGCATGGCAAAGTAAATCGCTAACAAAAATTGAACTGAAAGCCTGTACACTGAGACGAGCACACTCAGAACTACAAATCCCACCCCCCACACCCCCAAAAAAAAGAAAGAGAGAGAGAGAGAGAGAGAGAGAGAGAGAGAGAGAGAGAGAGAGAGAGAGAGAGAGGGGGGGGGAAGGAAAAAAAAAAATAATAATAATAATAATAATTAAAAAAAAAAAAAAAAAAAAAAAAAAAAAAAAAACAAAAAAAAAAAAAAAACTCCACACTGGAAATGTCTGTAGGTGCAGGCCCAGACGCACAACAAACAAAAATTTAACATATTTCCGCCGAGGGCGACTTAAGAAGCGCAAACAAAACGCCATTTAAACTCTTCCGAATGAACATAGCAACACCTCCAGCCTCCTGGTAACTATCGCGTCTCGCAAACAAGCTATAGCGAAATAGCTTGGGCAACAACGAATCTCAAACAAAATTTCAGACGACGTGGGAAGGGGGAAAAAAAAAAACAAACAAAAAAAAAAAAAAAAAAAAAAAAAAAAAAAAAAAAAAAAAAAAAAAAAAAAAAAAAAAAAAAAAAAAAAAAAAAAACAGAGCTAATACATTCGACTTTACAAAAACGTAATGTAGAAAATAATGAAATGCATATAATTAACGACGATGTCAGCTAAGAGATGCCACAATCCGCCGTAGAAACAAAAGAGGAAGAAGAAGAAGAAGAAGAAGAAGAAAAGAATGGGGGGGGAAAAAAAAAAAAAAAAAAAAAAAAAAAAAAAAAAATCTAGATGGCTCAGACTCCCAAAAAATGAAACGCGGATTTGAAGGGAGAAGGACGGAAGGAGGCCGGCAGAATCGGGAGAGCCATGCGAAAACATCAGCCGGCTCGACTTTGGCCGAGCAAGGCGTCTCGAAACTCGAAATACCGGGCAAAGGCGGCTCAAAAAATCCGGCTTGAGGCGGCTCGAACTCTCTGGAATAACCGGCCGCTGGCCGGCAATCGTCCGACATCTGCAACGAAAAATAACAATGCGAGAAGGACGCAAAATGCGCGTCACAAAAAAAATCGAAATAACAGTTTCAGGATGGCTAATCTGACGAAGAAAAATCACGCGCATTCTTCTGTGATGTCGAAACATCTCGAATAACCCTGCAACTCGATGTGCAGACAAATTACCTTTATAATCATGAAAACCGACTACGGTCTCGATCTAGATCGATCGGCGTAACCTCAATACAAGTCAACAATTTGTTCGTAGATCCTTCATATCTACCTAAAAATGAAAATGCAATTCATCTTGCTTGTAATGCTTCTCGATCCTGGAACTCAAACGTAATTTCAAAACATCGATAGTGAATAGAAACTCAGATAAATACGAACATGAAATTGTTACTATACTTATGCGCATATGTGCTGTCTCTATATCTTACCTCCATGTAACTGGAAACTAGATCCGCAAACATTCTATCATAAACTGATTATTGGATTATGAAAACATCAGTTTTCTGGAATTGTGGCAAACCGATCAGAAACGTATTTAGACACATCTTTCCAAACAATCGAATAGTCTGCGTATGACATCACTGACACAATGGAATACTTGAACTGCTTATGAATTATTATTACATGTTTTGCGGTTGCACACACTCTTGACTAATAGCTCATATCTGGAAATACTGTACGAATATTGATCTATCGAACAATGTCTAACATATACTGGATCGGAGTTTCATAAAACATGCTACATTGTGTTGTATAATCTAAAAACAACTCTTAAACAAACCTTCCCGATACTCAACGCAATAACAGCATCTGCGGTTACAACCAAAAAATGCGAATTCGATTCAATATTCTGAATACAAGAATTGGATATGCATACACTACAGATTCTATATGTGTTGTCATATGCACAAACAAGTGGGATCCGCGGCCACAAGACATACTGCAATAAAAGACACATTAAACAATACATAAACAAGAAAATGCGACCAATCGAACCGTCTTACAATGCCTGGACTTGCATAAAGTTGCTTGAACATAAAAACATCACAAACACGTATGTAACGTGCGAAATAATTCGCAAACCAGATCTATATAATCGCTATATATAGTGTAGATATGTTTGAAGAAAAAAAAAAAAGAAAAAAAATGAGTACATGCATCTCTGTGTGATAGACACTGGATTTTACATTCAAAATCATTTGAATCTGTTGAAATGAACATCGAGGAACGCGTGCTGCTTCATATTATATGAAGTCATGTAAATCTAAATTGGAATTATCTGTTTGTCGAATCATAACCGACCATGTAAATCTAGACTGAAATAAAATATACATATTGAATATACGCCGAGCGTTTATACAATATTTTTATATCTATATATATATATGAAAATACATATGGTAGACACTGGATTCTAGATTTTATATACATATATATAAAAATGGATTTCAATGAAAATCGTGGAACGTGTGCTGATGCATATGATATGAAATCATTTAAATCTAGAATTACATGAAACTGTTTGTCGAATCATAAGCGATCGTTCAAATCTACATATAACTGCATTGACACTGAGTCGACCACTTAAGAATCAGAAAAGAGAAGGAGAAAGCGAAAGAAAAGAAAGTTCGATAAAGACCCAATAATGTAATATAAGAAAACGAGAAAAGAAAACTGCGAGCTAGAAGAAGAAGATAAACAATAAGAAGAAGTGAGAGAGAAATTGAGAGAAAACCGGTGGATACATATATTGAAAGCTATAATTAATTGGTTTCCGGCAGCGGTAATCGAAACTGTTCGTACATACCGAGAAGATCTTCTCACACCCTTCGTGGCTGCGCAAGTCTCGATGGAATCGCCCTCCTTAGGTGACCAGCCAGACGATTCTATGCAATGTTTTATGATATGTGTTTGAGCATGTATTCCGTAGCTATTCGGCCGAGTGCAAAGCAATATCTTTCAAGAGTTCCTACATCACATTCTCGGTCCGCTTGAAGCGGAGAGAATGTTTCCATATATCATGTTCGTATTTCCCATTGTGGGTGAACAGCGTTCGAATCTTATATCGACGCGGATCAAATCCAGATGAGAGGGTTCAGTCGATGGCAGTGCAACAGGCTAATCAAACCCACCTGGAAGCAGGTTTTCTGAACATGGAACCGTGCGCAGCGCAGAGCATTCCTCATGCAGAATTGGCAGTCGAGCAAGTCCAAGAGGAAAAAAAAAAACATTCTGTTCAGTGCACGGAATCTAAAAAACGTGGTCCGAAGCGTCATCCGTTCGAACCATATAAAGAACCGATACCGTACCAAGAGAGTGAAAAGAGAGAGAACGGCATCCAAAAATTAAGTTTGCAGGATAATGCGAGACGTTATATCCAGAAAGAAGATTTATGGACGAAGCCATTTGCACAATCAAAGTATCAGAAAATGACTATTTTGGTTGCATATTGCGATAAGTGCAAAGATTGTCAAAAGGCGCATGCGTTTTCAAAACGAATTCATGCATCAGGTGATAATGTTCTGTTTATCGAGACAATCGGAAAATGCCAAGGCGATCCGAGTGATCCATCTACACTCAACATTCCTCGATTCCAGAGAGGGTACGCCCGCAAGTACGCATCGTCATACACACCAGGACAAATTGAAAAGTTATTTTGCAAATTACGAATTCACAAAGATTTATGGCCAACAGGGAAGCAGATTGAGAATGAAAGAGCAAAGTTGAAGCCATCAGTGAATCGATATTCGATTGCATGTTTGGGTGACTCACAGAAATTTATTGCGGATCCTCCAGAGGAAATATGAATATTTGAAGATTATGTTGTAATGGAAGAGAGTAAATGCCGTGTGCCTTACACAGCGCAAAAAGCGGGAGCTATGATCAAAAAATTATGGCACTTATCAAGTTTTATCATGGATTCCACATTTAACACGAATCAGCACGGCTTATTGCTTGGTGTTATAGGACCTGTGGGATTATGGCAAGAAAAAGGAACACAGGAACCTCGCATGCGTTTTTTTTTCCCCGGCTATATTTATGCTCGCAGATGCGGAAGACAGAGACGCTCATCAGTTACTAGTAAATCTTTATTTGAATACAGCTGAATCGATTTATATGAGAATTAGCGATGGATTCGTAGATTGCGCTCGTATGGAAAGTTTATTAAATGCTTTAGCACCTGAAAGAGGTGTAGTGTTACATCGTTGTTGACAGCAGACCCGGACAAATATTAAACAAGAGGGTAAAAATAAGATCCGACTGCCAGTGGGAAAGGATCGCAGAAATTTTATCGATATAACCGACAAGTGCGTATTGGGATCAACTTGGTTTCCAAGCGACATCGAATTCCATACATCTTGGTCAAGTTATTTACAGCGCTGTGACGCAAAAGACAATGTGACGGATTTCAACGAGCCTGTATTAGGCAGGTATCTCTCGAATAATATGTTGAACATTCCTGGCGGGATTCTTCGGGCGCCTTGGGCGTGTGGTTTAGGAACAGTTCCGCTTGGATTCACGACATACGCGCCGAGCACAGCCGAACGAAAGCATCGAACTATAAAGTCGCTGTTGGAATATGACTACGAGCGTTGTAATGCCGCAGAATTGACGCATCAAGCGTGCGAGGTTAATTCCGGACGGATTGAGAGAGGTCATTATGATCATTTGGTAAATCAAATAGAGCAAGAATGGAAGGGGTTAGAAAAATGGCCAACACGAAGGAATCCTGCCAGATTCGAAGTTTGTCACGTGGATACAGCAGAAGAAGACGCCCGAGCCATTCGATTAGATTCCAATGCAATTTTGGAACATTGTCATCGGCATGGCGCCCAGAAAACATATTTGATGCAACCGTGCGGAATTTCCCTTTCAACAGGCGAGCAGGCAACATTCGCTTATGTCATGCTGAAGTATAAGTTATGGAAGGCCGCAGAAAACAAAATGGATATGGAGGCAATGATGAAACTTGCATTGGCTCAGACACAAGCAGACGTGGGAATTGCGATGGCCAGTCCCGATACAGGTGCTTACGACTTGATGCGGCATTTAAAACTTCGCCAGCAATGTACCATTATATATTTGACAGACCAAAAAAATGGAACGAGACACGCACCGCCATTATATTAAGGGAGGCGGGTTTTCAGAGCATTCCTTGTTTATTCAGAGACTGCATATTCAACGTTATTTGAAAGCAGCACCAGAAGGGCACGCTCATTCGAAGCCTGGTGGAAGACAGAAAAAGGCGAAGGCAAAACCGAAAATGACAATTGACATCAAAGCAACGCTCGGGCCGCCTCCGTTGAAGATGAAGAATGCAACGGCAAAACTTTCTCAAGAGAAATCGGAAAGTTGTGGAATATTCAGTCTTGAGGAAGAACTTCCATTTAGCGCCGCTACTCCGACCGATAAGCCCTTTCTAAATTCCAACTTCAAGTTTCGAGATTGCGACAAGCATTGCATGGCCAAAACAGTTAAGGGGAGATGTTTGCGGGATCGTGTCGATGGCAATTATTGTAAGCAGCATGCACAGATGTCACGCGGAGTGAAAGGCGCGGCACTGAAAGTTTTTTTTTTTTCAGATCGTGGGGATCTACTTTTCAGATTGCACAGAAGCAGAGTTACGATGACCAGTTGAAGCGGGCAATGCAAGCGAGTCTGGAAGAGTATGGTGCGAACGAAAAGCGGCATCAGCAGAGCATTTCCATTCTCGATCAGCACCTCCGCGCTCACAAATTGAAGCGGGTCGAAATTCCAGGTGAAGGCGACTGTCAATTTGAAGCCATTACGAAAACATTAGGATTGCAATTGACACCGAACGATTTGAGATGGCAAGTTTGTGATTATTTGGAGCAGTTTCCTGAATTATTTGCAGGTTCTGATGGTAATTTTCCGAATTTTAAAGCTTACATCAGTCATATGCGCAAGCCCGGCAGTTGGGGAGATCATTTAACATTGACGGCCAGTGCACATTTAACTTTGCGACCCATTCGTGTCATATCCGACACGTCCGTGCTTCCGCCTGTTATACATCCTCCAGAATTCATTACCCATTTCTCGTGGAAACCCGAAGTAGTTGTAGTTCACCATGGAGATTTCATTTTGAAACGACCGCGCCATTAGCAGACGAATTTCTGGATGTGAAGACCGGCGCTGCTTCGCAGTCGGTTCCAAAATTAGACAGTGTTTCTGATATTGAATCGGCTGGAGTTCCGCCTGTAAAATCCTTGTTGCGTCGCAAGCGCGATGCTAGCTCTACAAGTGTCCAGATGTCAGCTGTGCCCGAACCACGATTAGATTCTGCACGGTTAGAGCAGTCGCGTTTTGCAGATTTAGCGAACGAGCAAGAATTAGCCGAAGCAGAGCACGACCCTGAATTGCACAGGGAAGCGCAAGAATTGCACGCAAGAAGAAAGCGTGTTAGAGTGCGTTTGGCCGGCGAAATTGCCGACAGCCTAGCCACACGGCCCAATGAGTAGGTAGTTTCATCAACTTGTTCGGTTTTTTTGGATTTCCCATGTTACATTGCCACATCTCGAGTCATATTGAAAAAGAAGAGTTTTACAGAAATTTTCAGAATCTAGATGTTTAAATATTGCTAAAAGAGCAGAGTTCATGAGCAGATTTTCGAGGCAGTTTAAGTCGAAATTAAGGTTTTGAGGGCCGAGAAAAGAATTCTCGTTCAGGATTTTTCGAGCCGCCTTAGCTCTAATTTTTCGAGCCGCCTTAGCCCGAATTTTCCGAGCCGCCTTAGCCCGAGTTTTTCGAGCCTCCATAGCCCAATGTTCGAGCCGCCTTAGCCCGAATTTTTCGAGCCGCCTTACCCTGGAAAATTCTAGCCGCCTTACCCCGGATGTTCGAAACGCCTTAATCGGAGATTTTCGAGCCGGCTCACCCTCAGTTGCGCCTCCCGCGCTTGCGTCGGCGTGCTTGTGTCTTGCTCCCCTCCAATCCACATTGCAAGATTTGTTTGGCCGAATTTGTTTAAGGCTCGGATTTTTGAGATCGGTCAAAGTTGAGATTTTTCATATTCGTCAGAGTAGATTTTGAAGTCGTTCTCAAGGTCCCTGAGGGTTTCGCCTCACCCGCCGCCTCCACCTCCGTCTCCGCCTCCGCCTCCGCCCGCCGCCTCCGCCTGCACCTCTGCCTCCGTTTCCGCCTCCGCCTCCGCGTCCGCCTCACCTCCGCCTCTGCCTCCGCCTCCGCCGCCTTCGCCTGCGCCTCTGCCTCCGTTTCCGCCTCTGCCTCCGCGTCCGCCTCCGTCTCCGCTCCTGCTTCGGCCTCCGCCTCCGCCTCTGCCTCCGCCTCCGCCGCCGCCTCCGCGTCCTTGTCCGCGTCCGCATCCGTTTCCGCTTCCGCTTCCGCCTCCACCTCCGCCTCCGCCTCCGCCTCTGCCGCCGCCGCTGCCTCCGCCTCCGTTTCCGCCTCCGCTTCCGCTTCCTCCTTCTCCCCCATCGTCCTTTTCCTCCTGCTGCTCCTCGCCCCCTCTCCTCGCTGATGGTAAAATCCGCGCTGTTCGAGAGAATTGGCGACACGTGAGTGTAGTGAAATCATTTGAATCTGGATTTAAATGAAATGGCAGTGGATGTGCATGGAAATCACTTAAATCTAGATTTAAATGATGATAGATAGATGCGGTGCATGCAAATCATTTAAATCTATTTGAATAGTAAAATTAGGTCAGGCATAAGGAAATCATTCAAATCTAGATTAAAATGATGAAGATGGACAGGGCGTATGGAAATCATTTAAATCCAGATTCAAATGAATGTATGCAGTGAATCGACGTGCCCGGCGTTGGATCATTTGAATCTAGATTTAAAGAAATAACAAAATTAGAATCCAGTGATAATGATATATATATGGAAAAGTATGACATTACAAAACGATTGTTGTTAGTTTTCGCAATCGGCAATCGAAACTGCTGGTACGTTCCGGAAAAAATCTTCTCAGACGCTCTGTGGTTGCGCAAGTTGTAATAAAATGAACTTTCCTAGGTGCCCAGCCAAACGATTCGAATCAATCTCCAATAATAAATGTCTATCTCTGCAATCATTTGTTGCGTAACTACTCGGCTGAGGGCGAAACAATATCTTTGAAAACTTTCACGCAACATGTTTTCACGGTCGAATTCTTGTTGTTGGGTGACTAGCGGTCGAATTTTGCATCGACAAAAATCAAAGGCAGATGAACAGATTCAATTATTGGAAATAAACAAGCTAATCAGACTCATTCAGAAGCAAATTCAGACGTAAAACCATGCGGAACGCAAAACATTCCCAAAAAAAACTGCAACCGAGCATTCGCAAAAGAAACATATTTTGCTGTTTTCATACTTTATAGTATTTTGTTTATTGTTTGTATTTCTCTATCTTTTCATATTTGCATGTTGTTTCTACTTGTCCCTTGCATTGTGATGTTTTAAGTGATCTCTGCAAAGCTTCATATCTCACCAAAGATCATGCGACTCGATACATCTGCGCCACACACAATGACAGTCGGATTCGAAGCGGAAGGACCCAAGAGGGAGAAGAGGGAGGGAGCAAGAGAGTAAGAAAAAGGAGGGGGGGGGGGGGGGGGGGAACAAACAACAACAAAATATATATATATATATATGTGGACTTTGAAACGGCGGCTCTGCGAGACGACGCCCGCGGCGCCTGGGGGCACGAGAAAAAAAGGGAGAAGAATCAAGACGGGAAAATCGCGAAAAACACGCCGTACCAAAGCCCAAGACAGCGCGGTGAATCACGCCCAAAATGCATTGATACATGGCAAACGTGCGATATTCAAAAAATGACAAAACGTGAGCATTGCACAAATTCACAAATTCCGCTCGCAATAGCAACGGCGGGCGCGAATAAATGAATTTCCCACGAAACAACTGCTGCACAGCTCTCTACAGCAGCGCAGATAACAAATTTAGAGTCAAATAGGGCACCGAAAATCTTAAAATTCTCGCCTGCCGGCCGCGCCCGGAAGACGACATGAAAATTTCCTGTTCCAACGTCGAAAGTCTCCCTCTTAACGCGACCCCATTCATGCAAGGACGACTGGCAGGAACGCAAAATCTCGCGACGTTGTCGCAGAAATCGTCTGCAAAAACGAGCTCTACGAATATTCGCATAAAAATTAAATTCTTATTACACAAGCTGTTATCTGCCATTAAAATGGCTCTCGACACTACCTCGGTAGAAAAAAAATGATGGAAACATTTGCCGACCGTGCGAAAAAAAGCTCTAAATACGAAACGGATCTCGACAGCGAACTGAAAATCCTCTTGTTTCGAATTGGACCTGAAGCCTCGGAAATTAGCTGCCAGCACACGGCCGAGGAAGAAGACGCAAAGCAATACGAGAAAAAACAAGCCGGCATTGAGACTCGACGAAGATTCGCGCGAAATTTGCCGGCCTAAGGCTCGTCAAAATTTCGCCCTCTCCAACCCTGAAGTGGGTCGAAGATTTTTTTTTTCTACGCAGCCTCGCGGGAATGAACCAAACCACACACGGGTCACACCAGCGTCAAAGTGCACTAAAAATTACGGAATAAATTAGCAAGAGACAGGAGAGAAAAGGAACGAGGAAGAAAGGAGGAAAACAAGAGGAAAACGAACGAGAGGGAGAAAGGGAGGGAGGAGGGCGCGGCAAGCAGGCAAACAAGCAGGGGGGGAGCGAGGAAGAGAAAGAGAGGGACGGCGCCAGACGCGCCGGGCGAGGAAAAAAAAACGCCTGCAGACAGAACACCGCTCAGAACCCGCGCGGAGGGGAAGAGCAAAGGAAAGGAGGGAGACGGCGGACGATGGCAACGACAGCAGCAAGCAGGAGAAGAGAGAAAGAAGACAAGAACAAAACAAAAAAAAAAAAAAAAGAAAGGGGGAAAGACAAGAGGGAGAGCTAGCCGGGCGGTTGCCAATCCCGGCACCGGCGCAAAGGGCGGTTAGCAAACGGCACGCGGCAGCTGAAAGTATTTGTTCAGTCAGAGTACGAATCAGCCATATCCCTAGGCAGAGCTTGGAAAAGCTCTTGAAAGTCGTGGACACTATGGGCAGCCGCCTGCTCGAACTCAAAAACGACACATTACATCTGACATTCTCAAATCTACGCAAAATGCTCTCGAACAAAAGGCGATCCGCAACTATGAAAGTGTCGGTTGGAATCCGGGAGTCGCTCAAGCAAACGAACTGCGCCGAACGCAATACAAGTAATTCGAATGCACTGAATCAATGCGCTCCCCCGACAGACGACAAACAAAACATCAAAAAAGCGACCCTCGAAAACACCACTACCCTTAAACACAAAAGACTCGCCGAGCCTAACAATCCGGGCCCAGAAGTGACTCCAACACTGCCGAAAAAACAAATCTAAATAGATCGGCAATCTTGCGCAGTCCGGCGAATTATTAACTCGATTTTAATGTTGGTTCTATACTGTAGTAACGTTTTCCGTAGCTACAGAAGCACACGGCTCTCGCGAGGAAAGACAGAAATCAACAGGTTCGTAGTGTTGTGTCATTCATTTTGCATTCTCTCCGTAAAAAATTGCAAATCGGGGACCAGACATGCATCTGGAGCCGATCCCACTCCACGAACCGCTTCACTGGAGGAAGTACCCACACCAGGAAAATTCTGCGCGCTGCTCGCCGCCATGCGCCTGGGAACAATATCTTGTCTAGGCATGCACCGCTAAAATCGCCAGAATCTGAAGCTGCCAACCAAAATGAAAACGCTGGGGGAGGTCCGGCGGAGCGACGCCTGCAAGAATGCTCGGCAAAACCAAACTAGTGTAAGAGCAAGACAGGACTGCTACCAAATGACTAAGTGCGCCAACTGTACATATAAAGTATCATCCTATACAAAAACAAATTATATAAAAAATATGTATGCAAATAATCATACCCAGAGCGGCGCAATTCATGACTTCTGCGATCGCCATATGCTGTATAAACCAGAGAATGGCATTATATATATATATATATATATATATATATATCATTATCACTGGATTCTAGTTTTATTATTCCTTTAAATCTAGATTTAGATGATCCAACGCCGGGCACGTCGATTCACTACATACATTCATGTAAATATAAATTTATATGATTTCCATACGCCCCCTTCCATCTTCATCATTTAAATCTAGATTTAAATGATTTCACACACGTCATCTATCTGACTCATTTAAATCTAAATTAAAATGATTTCCATAGACCTGCCCGAACTTCACCATTCAAATCTAGATTTAAATGATTCACATACACCGCATCTATCTGTCACATTTAAATCTAGATTTAAATGATTTCCATACACATCCACGGCCATATCATTTAAATCTACATTCAAATGATTTCACTACACTCACGTGTCGCCAATCCTCTGAACACGCGAATTTTACCATCAACGAGGAGAGGGGGCGGCGGCGGAGACGGCGGCGGAGGCGGCGGCGGAGGCCGACGCGGAGGCGGAAGCGAAAACGGAAGCGGGGGCGCAGACCAGAGCGGAGGCGCAGGCGGAGGCGGAAGCGGAAGCGAAAGCGGACACGGAGGCGGAGACGGAAGCAGAAGCGGAAGCGGAAGCGAAGGCGGCGGAGGGCGAGGCGGAGGCGGAGGCAAAGGCAAACAGAGAAGAACATGAAGAAAAAAACTGATATATATATATATATAACGATGAAGAGAAGGAACAGAAAAAGAAAGAAAAAAAAAAAAGGAAAGGGAAAATAAAACAAAGAGAGGAGGAGGAAGGGAAAAGAAAAAGAAACAGAAGCGGGGGGGGAAAAAAAAAGGAAGGCGCAACTGAAGGTAAGCCCGATCGAAAATCGCCAATTAAGCGTTTCGAAAATCCGGGGCAAGGCGGCTGGGAATTTCCAGGGCAAGGCGGCTCGAAAAATTCGGGCCAAGGCGGCTCGAAAATGGAGGATAAGGCGGCTCGAAGAAATCGGGCTGAGGCTGCTCGAAAAATTCGGGCTAAGGCGGCTCGAACAATTAAACCTAAGACGGCTCGAAAAATCCCAAAACTAATTTCGACCCAAATTGCCTCGAAAATCTGCTCATAAACTGCTCCTTTAGCATTTAAATATCTAGATTCTGAGAATATCTGCAAAACTCTTCTTTTTAGATACGGATCGAGACGTGACAATGTAGCATGGAGAATCCTGCAAAAACCGAACAAATTCATCAAACTACCTACTTCTCTTTTTTTTCTACGCAGCCTCGCGGGGATGAACCAAACCACACACACGTCAAGTGCACTAAAAAATTAAGAAACGAAAAAGCAAGAGACAGAGAGAAAGCGAGCTACACAAGGAAGAAAAGAGGAGGACAATAGGAAGACAAACGAGAGGAAGGGAGGGAGGAGGGAGCGGCAAGCAGGCAAGCAAGCAGGGGCGGAGCGAGAAAGAGAAGGAGAGCGACGGCGCCGGACGCGCCGGGCGAGAAAAAAAACACCTGCGGACAGAGCACCGCTCAGAACCCGCGCGGGGGGGAGGAGCAGAGGAGAGGAGGGAGGCGGCGGACGACGGCAACGACAGCAGGAAGCAGGAGAAGAGGGACAAAAAGAAGAACAAAAAACAAAAAAAAAAAAAGGGGAGAGAGACAAGACGGAGAGCTAGCCGGGCGGTTGCCAATCCCGGCACCGGCGCAAAGGGTGGTTAACAAACGGAGGCGAGCCATTTCCGTACGCAGAACTGAGAAAAGCGGTTGAAAACCCTGGACACTTTGGGCAGCCGCAATGCTGTCTGGTAGGATTATATACTCCTACGGAGCCAAGAACAGACAGCGAGCAAAATCTGGAGCACGAAGCTGAAGCGGGTCAGCCAGGTGCCGGGCGTGACGCCGAGGAGAGCGAGGAAGAGGAGGACTGGAAGGAGAGAAAAAGGAAGAGAAGTGGCAGGGGCCATGGCCAAGCACGGCGCGGTGGATAACGCCGAGCATCGCAATGTCTCGCCGGGCCAGAAGGACCAGCGAGAAATGATATAGCTTCTTTTTCCGTCATCGCAACAGAACAAAGAAAGCTAGATTGAACAGCATCAAGAGGAGCAAGAGAGGAAAAAGAGGCGAAAAGAAAACCGCAAGTTCGGTATTCAACATATGACAGAATCTGGACTTTGTACAACAAAACGATATCAGCAGAAATATAACATTAACGGCAGCGAAACAAACTACTTAATTTCCATCCGCAATCAAAGATACAATGGCTCGTGCATTAACAAGCGAGGGTCAAAGACGATTCCCAGCTTAACTGATGCTCCACACGGACGGCTGCGAGAAATGAGATGCATGCTTTCCTTGCCAAAATCAAAACCAACCCGATTGGCAGCGCCCCAACTGCGCAGAGAAACGTCACACTCGTCAAGCATGCGGCGACCCTGGTTGTGTGTAACATTGTTTTCGACCGCTCGGAAGGCATTGATATCGTCTGCATAAACACACTCTTCGAAACCAGTGGCCCGAACGGCCATGCACGAATGAGAAAAGCAGCGGGACAGAGCCTCGGTAAATCACATTGTCCATGCAAACAGGCCGCGACAATTTACCTTGAAGAATGACGCGGGCGAAGCAGCGACGGAACCAGCTAGCGAGCACTGCGAACACAGGCTCGGACAGAAAACCCACAGAACTTAGCGCAAACGGGGCGCATCGACTCTATCGAAAAAGCTGCCCACATCTAAACAACAAACAAGGACAAGGCGCCCGCTCCAGACTTTAGACAGCTGAGAAGTGAGTTGGACGCCCCTGTAATTGTCAGGGTTACAAACAGCGAGCTTCTTATAGAGGGTCCACCCAAGGCTCTCGCCATTGCAAAGGCCACGCGCCTGACCACGACATCAAACGAACAATCTTAGTAACAGCCACAGCCAGGCTGCTGGCACATCGTTTGAAAACGCGGGCTCCGAAAATATCAGGACCGCTGTCCTGACTGAGGCCGCCGAGAACAGCACGAGCGGATCTCGTCCGAACAACGCAAACTCCCCAGCGATCCGGTGGTATCAGCGAAATACAGCAAACAACAAACTCAATTAAATATAGGGCGGAAACACGTCACTTGCTGCTACAGGACTCTGCAAACAAATCGGCTTTGGCGACGACATAAAAATCCCACGAACCATCAGAACGCTTTAGTGTAAAAAAAGAACGTTTATCAACGTCTGACAAAAACTCATCAAAAACCTTCCACCATTTCTGCTTCCACGGCCGAAGGACCGGAACTTCTGGCGAATGCGTTGTGTGCGAACGCAGAATCCCTCCAAAACGGCGCTACAAGCGCTAGAGACGGCAGCGGCAGCGGGAAAAAAAAGCGTACCGGCCTGGCGCTTCGCACGAACATCGTCCACACACTGCTGATTAATCCAAAAACGCGAAACAACTGAGGCAGCTTCAGACGACGGAATATACACATTCATAAAAACCAAAATCCTTTGAGTTAACACGATTTTTTCTTTCGATAACGCCTCGGGCAGCACGAACCACACCACAAATTTGCGAGGTTGAAACATTCCAGCCGCGATCATCATCAAAACGGTTTGCCAATGTCTGAGAAAAAGCAAAGGTTAAAAAACTAAAACCCGTGTGCCAAGACGCCACGCCATTGCGGGCACTAACAACAATAAAATCTTGCAAATGAAATTGACACTACTTGACACTGCTTTGATCTTGTGTTGAAACCTTAGAAGTAAGTCTGTCTCGCATATGACACACACAAATCAAGAAAATCAGGGCCCCATGTAAGGGCACGGATACATTCACGTAAGCCCCTCTGCAAACACCATGTCTTTCAAACAAATGCCCTCAAGAAAACACGACTAGAAACATTCAATCATTGCTTATAATGCAGATTCATATATTGAACATCGAAAACATCTAATAGCGAATCCTGTCGCTTAAAAAATCCATCGATTACACACACATCTCGCTGAAAAAAACTGGCGGAAAAAACTTTCCTGAACATTCCGCAACCTAAAATGGGTGGGAAATTCGCGCTTAAAGCTCAACTTTAGGCAAATCGAACATTCGCCCTGAACACTCGGCGGTCTAAAACGGTCGAAATCCGTTCTAAACGCTAGGCGGCCTATGCAAGTCAGAACTTCTCCTGAACACTTGGTGACACGGGTGGAAAATTTGTCCTTAACTCTTGGCGGCGTAACAAAAATCTTTCGCTCGGCCTGCAAAAACAGGTCGACAATCCGTCCTCAATACGGCAATGCGGGTCGAAAATTCACCCTGAACACTGCTCGGTGGCGTAAATCAAATCGAAAATCCGTCCTGAACACTTGGCAGCCTGAGCCGGGTCGAGAACCGTACTGCGCGGCCTCAGGCTTGTCGTAAATACGGTTCGAAAAAGAAAAAATCCACAACACGAAACAACAAACGATTAAACTACTTCGCAAACGAAACCAAATATAACATGAACAACTGTAACGAAAACATGCATATAAATGGCATTACATTGCCTTAAACAAAAACATGTGAAACATTCCGAAAACTAATCCCGATACGAATGCTTATGATCGATCGGTCTTTCAATTATTTCTCTTCATATTGAAGAAACGGGTTTCTATAGCATTTTCTTTATCTAAAGAATGATATTCGACATTATTCGAAATCATACTCATACCCAAAATCACAATTACCATTAAATCAATACTAGACTGGCTCTGGACATCTAAAATGCATTGCCCGAAATGTCAAGCACGCCCAAGCGCCCAAATCAATCAATCGAACATGTTTATAACATGCTTTAAAACGATATAACACAACATCTCTTTACGATCGACTCAGACCATGTTTCTTTTGACTTAGCACACTAAAATTACTTATTTCCTCTTTGACTGATGTACTCAATACTGAAATTAATTAGTCTGTTCTCTTACGATTACTGAATTCTCTAGTTCCGATTTGTTCTGCATATAAAAGACTCCAAGTGATCCAATGCAAATACGACAATATATGGGAACCTTGTTTCCAACAAACCGCATAAAGAACTCCGAAACCAAATGATTTGTAACTTTCTGGACCTTCTGATACCCAAACCACGCCTGGGCGCCTTCTGATTCAGAACTGACACTAACGCACGATGCTATGCGCGCGTTAAAGACATCGGAATCTAATCACAACGGTTTATTCACCCATCGTTGATCTCGTGCAAGAATGATGTAGATGTATCTGAATTTGTATATGTATATATATATATATATATATATATATATATATATATCTATATATATATATATCGACAACACTTGAATCACGAGTTACAAAAGAATTAACTCGTGAGTTAATACTTTTCATCTCTGGTATGCACATCCCCCTCCAGAGAAGTATTAACTCGCGAATTCATACCTTTCCATGCTCCCACCGACACAAAAAAAATATTAATTCGCGAGTTAATTCTTCTCATTCACGAATTATTGTCGTTTTGTGCGTTTCGCCAGCTGAGCAAACACTAGAGCACACTGATTATCGCTTGCTGCTTCCAACTCTTCCTGATTGGCAAGGTCTGCAAATTTGCTTTGCACCAAACGTCTAAAAATGCTTGTCGGAATCTGGTCGATTTCATCCGTGGTTGCGTCTTCCCGTGATGAAAAAACACACACTTTTTTCCTACAATTTCTCTGCAATCAATTTCGGCGGGTCGATGCGAATCTCTGGATTAGCCTCGTTGTCCGATAAAGCGCAAACTTGAATGTACAAAAACAATTAAATCAACAAATCGCCCTACGAAGCAATTGCCTGATATATTGAAAATAATTATCATGACGAAAGAAACTGCATTCAAAATTCGGATACATCGAAGAAAATTTCTTTAAACAAAAACATGCTTCCAAACGAAGCTGGTGTGGACTGAACTGAAAATCTCCACTCTTAATGAAAATGAAACTGACAATTACTGTTACCTGGAATCTCGATTCTGTAAATTCTGCTTTCGTACATCTGCATTTATAATACGTAAATCGCCAACACATGTTTTTCTAATATTCCATAAAACTGCTTATTTTCTAATAATTTTCTAGATAAAAAAATGTCTCGCAAATTAATACTTATCTATACGTGATAAATCTAACACACAAACCAAACGTATAACTCGCAAGTTGATACTTTCTATCTGGGGTACATGTATACCAACGATTAAAAAGTATTAACTCGCGAATTAATACTTTTTAACTAGTGATTCCAGTCTCTTCCTTTCTATTATTATATAATTAATATATATATATATATATATATTATATATATTTATGTCTGTTTGTATGTGTGTAGTTGTGACTTTTGTGTTTTAATTCTTTATTCTGTGTTGCGGTTATACTCATACCTCTTGGTTTCCCTACTTATCTGATATGGTTTATTTGTGGCTTGCTGGTTGTCGTCGACTTATGGTGTAGTAGTTTGCTGTGTAATGTATGTTTCTCCTCTAAGGTCTTTTCACTTGACGCTTTGTTTTTTTCCCACAAAGTGTTGTGTGTGTGTGTGGAGTGATTTGTTGGTTAACTTCTCATCTGCATTTCAATATATATTACACACATCCATACACACATACATACGATACGTACACTACTACATATGCATATACGTTTGTATGTATGTTGTGTGTGTCATATGTTATATAGGGATATATATATATATATATATTATAAAAAATATCTCTGAATTGTACAAATCTATATATTCTATATATCATGTAAAATAATTGATATTATATATATATCTATATTCTCTCTCTCTGCTTATATATATATATATATAATTTAATATATATTATATTATAATATATATCAAATATATATATTTTATATATATTATATATGCAACTTTAAAGAGGTATTAATATTAAACATTTAAATAGGCCGCGCTCACACATAGTACCACACACAGCCACACACTCACCTCTGTTGAATGTATGTGTGTATGTGTTGTACATGTCTGTATGTGTATGTATGGTGTTAGTGTATGTGTGTGTAAGATTTACTATGTGGTGTTTTGTATATATTATATATATATATATATATATATATATATATATATATATTATATTTTAATATATATTATATAATATATATATATGATATATATTATAATTTATATTATATATATACAAGTGGCACGTGGGTACCCAGGCTCATATCACAACGAAAACATTGAAAAGGGCGTTCAAACCAGGAAGACACCATGACTGCAGGATCGGGTATGGAGAAGGGGAAGGTGGGGCGGCGCCGCCAGGGCGTGCCTAAGACAAGGGGGAGAGGCAAGAGGTGAACGCAAAATAATCTACGATCGACGTCGCACTCGAGCGCAAGTGGGGTTGCCCTGCGATGTGTGTACCAGGGCCCCCCGGGAAACCTCAGGAAGCCCGACTTGGATACCGGAACAGGCTCCAGGAGGCCCCGGGATTGTGAGTGTTGTGCGTGTGTGTGTGTGTGTGTGTGTGTGTGTGTGTGTGTGTTTGTGTGTGTGTGTGTGTGTGTGTGATGTGTGCTCTGTGTTGTGCGTGTTTTCTGTGCGTTGTTCTAGGTGTTGTGTGTTATGTTTGTCTAGCGTGTGATGTGTTGGGTGTGATTTGTGTCTCTGTGTGTGCATGCAGTTCTGGGACCCCAGGAGGCCCCAGGCGGCCTCAGCAGGCCCCAAAACACCCCAGGAGGCTCCAGGAGGTTCCAAGAGACCCCCAGGAGGCTCCGAGGCGGGGTGTGGGGTACCAGAAGGTACAGAAAGCCCCAGGAGGCCCCAGGAGGTTCCAGGAGGGGGTACCAGAAGGTACGTCGGGGCTCGATTTTGGGAGGATATCTCAAGCGAAATCGCCATTCTCTGAGAATCGGGGTCAAAAACATTGAAATGATAAAGTGTCTTTGAAGGTTTTACGTAAATATGTTGAAATTTCCATGTGTTTTTGGACCCTGACGTCACGATCTGCGTGAGGGGTGCCACCGGTTTTCAAAATTTCGAGGATGTCCCCAGCGAAACGGCCAGACCAATCGCGGACGCGTACGTATCAATCGCCTCTGAGCTCTACTCCCTCGGACAGGTGCGTATGTGTGTATATATATATATATATATGGTTAAGTTACAGTAAGTTGTAACATATTACGTCTGATACATGCATTGTATCATATTGTTGGTATTTCTCTTGTCATTGTTTTCACTATAACTATTTGATTAATACTGCGAATTCTATTGTTGCAAACATACATACACACGCACACACACACATACGTGTGCGTCCCCCGCGAAAACGGTACGATTCCGTCCGCCATTCCCATACCATCCGCGCGTTATGGTACCGCTGATTGAGTGGACGGGTGGGATCACGCTATTCCAATGTTGTGTTGTGTTTCCATGCGTCTTCCATTAGACTGGGCTAGTTGAGTTGGGTTTGCAATAACACTACATACAAACATACACACATACATACATGCATACATACATATACACACGGTCGCAACGCTCCTTTCGCCGATGGCGCCCAATGTTGCCCAGAGGGCGCATCCGAAGCCCGCGCGCAAGATGGCTCCACGAGGGCCCCACGTGAGCTTAAGACGAGATCCCCAAGAGGGCCCAAGAACAATCCAACAACATCCTGGTTTTGTCCCAATATGCCCCGACGGCGCAGCCAGGGCACACAAAAGCTTTGGTGGGTCAGTGTTGTAGTCGTCGTCGGCGTCGTCGTCGTCGTCATGATCGTCGGCGTCCCTCCTCTCTGTTGCGCTGCGTGCTGCTGCAACTCCCTGATCAAGGCAACTTGCCTGGGCATCGCCGCTGCAATTGGCCCTCACCCCCGTGATCCCCTGACCCCGCCTCCGCCCATATCACCATACCTCCTCGTAGTCCCTCCTGCCCCTGCCTTGCTCCTCCTATCTCCTTGTACGTCTGCCTTCTACCCCCGACTCCTCTTACCCCCCTGCCCCCCCCCCCCCCCCCTCCTCTTCCGAGACCATCGCTTGCAACGGGGGGTAGCACGGGAACTCGAAAAAGGGAGACTCACAACAGCCCTCTGGGCGTACATGGGTTCTCACACTTTGCCTTTTTCTCTCTGCCAGAACCCTCTCCTGTCCCCCTCCCCTACGCCTGCGAAAGGGGGGTGGGCGGGTGGTTAAAGCGCTCAAGACGGCCCAAAATGGCTCTCAGAGGGCCTCACAAGGCCCAGAATGGCTTCCAAGATGCCCCAAAAGACACCAAAATGGTTCAAGATAGCGTCCTACACACATCCCCGACGCCTCAAGACGGCCCCAAGGCGGTTAAGTGCCTTCCGAGCCCTCCAAGGACGCTCGAATTGCAGTGGGGCGTGAACCCGACCTCCTACATACCACGCGGACGAAAACCAGGTCGACTTCACGTCACGTTCCAGTTCAGACCGCTCGCTGAAATGCAACGGGGCGTGAAACCGACCTCCTTCCTACCGCGTGGACGAAGACGGGGTCGAATTCACGACCCCGTCCAAGTTACGGATCGCTGAACTCTGCCGAACTGCAGCGGGGCGTGAACTCGACCTCCTTCCTACCGCGTGGCCGATTCATGAGCCGTTTCAGCTCAAACCACTCGTCGGAACTGCGCTGTTCCTACACTCAGCCTCCTTCGTACTGCCTTGCTGCGCTGTTGCACAAGCACGGTGGCGGGGTTGGCCGCGAGCAGCTGGATGCGTGGATTGGGCAGAACGCGCGCTGAGCGAGGCGGCCAGCCTGTGGCCTCGGGACAAGAATCGCCCCCAGCCTTTCGTCCAGCCGCGGGAGCGGTTCAGCGGCAACACGGGAACCCTTCAGTGCGTTGCCTGTCTCGAGCCCATTCGGGGGGCGCCGCGTGTGGGAAACGGCCCCCTGCACTTCGGGTGCCCCCTTCAGACCTTAGCTGCCCCGATACGCAACACGCAACACGTATCGTATTGATACGGAGCTCAATACGTAGGCTGAAATCGTAGGTCCGACGCGATACACTCGCCAAACCGTGGTCCAATACGTGGAGCCAACACGCAACGTATTGACACTGACGTCTTGTACACGGGACGTATTGCGTTTCAAAACGGGCGTATCGAGGAAACTAAGCTTCAGACGGCAGGGGCTTGTGGCGACGACGGAGCGCGGATAGATGCCGCGGCCGCAATCGCCTCCCAGGCGGCAGACGCCGCTGCTACCAACCGGCTGGTGGCTTAAGGCCGATGCGCGCCCGTGCAGAGCGACGGTGGTGATCCCATAGAGGGGGCCCAGGCAAGGTAGACGCAAAACGGGGCGCCCGGCTTTCCTGGCCTCAGCCACGCTCGCGCCGCCCCGTGCGCTGCCCTTCCCAGAGCACTGCTCAACGACGTTCCCAGTGGTTCTTCATGCAGCCCTGGGACGCCGACGTGGATGCCATCGCTCCTGTTGCCCCAGACTCCCCGAACGCCTCCAATGGCCGGCGAAGACGACCGAGCACGCGCTGCGGGCGGGGGCCAGCCGGGTGCCCCCAGGAGGTCTCTGGCGGCAGGCCGTTGGAAGGTCCTGCACTCGCGGCGCGCGGGGAGCAGGCTGGCACTCGGGCAACATGTTCCACCCCACGGGCGTTTCAGAACCCGAGTCAATCTTGAACAGGACGAATGCTAAGCTGGCGTTGCAGAGATACGCACTGTGCACCCAGCGGGCCAAGTGACGTCCACGCCCGCCAGCCGTGGACAAGCGTTTGCACGATTCATGCCCGTCCTCCACACCTTTGCTTCGGCTTTCTGCCCCAGGGCGGGTGTGCTTGGGGCGAAACGCGCTCTCGAAGAGGCGGCGCCCCGAGAGGGGGAAGACCATGCCGACGACCGCCTTCAGTGGACGGGGAGGGTCTCTGACTTAGACAGCAGCGCGTCCATGCCAGACATCGTCACCACGAATCCTTCCGGCCATCACGCCGACGAGGAGCGGGGAGCGCGCCGCCGCCGCGTGCGTAGCTGCAGCGCGCCAGCCGCCCGAAACCCAGAGCTGGCAGCAGCTGCGGCGCTCATAGGAGGCCGCGAGCCAGGGGGCGACCCAGAGAGCGTCACTGGGAACAGGGGCTCTCCCGCGGCCGCCGCCCTGAGTGGCAGCAGGGCGGGCGCCGGCGGCCCCAGCCACGGGGGGCCCAGAATATTAGGCGCCAGGCCAAGTGCCAGCGCAGGGCAGAACCTCGAGGGGTGCCTACCAGTCAGTGCCCTCAGGACAAGGCGAGGCAGGGAGGATGGCGACTGATCGTCGCAAGCGCAGGGAACAAGGGGCGATGAGAAGCGGCAGCTGATGGCTGCAAACGCACGGAGGGCAAGATGAAAGGAAATGGTGCGCCCCAGGAGCAGCTGATCGCTGCATATGCATGGACAGTGGAACCGACTACAGGAGAACCCCAGGAAACGAGGCAGGAGAGGGGAGGGCGGCAGAAGGAAGCATATCCAGAAGGTGCGGCAGCTGATCGCTGCAAATGCACAAGATGAAGACCCCAGGACGCAGGCCAAGAAAAGGAGTGGAGCAACAGGCCGAATGAGATACGTATAGCGAAGTTGACGAAAGGAGGAGGAGTGGCGAACACCAGTTGTGGCAGGTCCTGTCGCATGCTGGGTTGTGCAGTCGAATGTACGGTAGGTGCGACCTACTGCCGATGCCTCTTTTCTGGCAGGGGTCCGTCCCAGTCGGAGCTGCGTTTGCCCTGTTTGCCGCCCCGCGCGTCGGAGGTGTCGCGGTCGTGGCCCTTACCTCGTCGCCCAGCGTCGCCCCGATCCTTCGTCATGTGCCTGGTGGTGCCTGCCCAAAGTTGCGTTGAGCCCCAGGAGACGATTGAGCTCGTAGGCGTCGTACTTGCAGCGGCGCCAAGCGTCCAGGAAATCTTCGCAGGTACGTCAGCTCTGCAGCTGGTGGTTTTTTTTTTTGGTTCATGAGGGCGCAGAGGTGCCAGGCGCCGCCCAGAAACGTTGCTAACAAGCGAACTGGTGGGAATATTTTTTTGGCTCGCAAGCGACGCAAGCAGTTACGCGCCTTCCAACAACTGGTGGGGATACGCGAGAGCGCAAGCGGCGAGTCGTAAGTCCGGGGAGCGGGCCTACTAATTGACAACAGGAGCAAACTAGAGCCGCGCACCTAAACTGCCTAAGCTGCCTCGGGGAGAAAGCCACAATCATTTTACCAAGCGGTTGGTCACGTTTTGGCCTCCTTGGGCCTAAATTGGGAGCTCCTCCAAGGGTGCCCCAAAGATGGCACTCCCCAGAAACCCCCAAGACACTCCAAGATGTCCCCCAGAGGCACCCTCGACGCCTCCAGAGGCCTCAACGGGAAGACCAATATCATTGATTTGACAACCAGTTTTTGGCTACATTTTGCCCCCCTGGCGGTCCTGATAAAAGGGACCCATCTCCTTCGATAGATATCCTCCAAGATGATCCCAAGATGGCCCCCGAGGCCCCCCAAGGGTGCCCCAACCAAGAGGGCCCCAAGATGTGCCCAAGAAGCGGGCCCCCGAAGCTCACTGGTGTGCCCCAAGACGGCCCCAAGAGGTGGCACCCCGGACGCCTCAAGAGGCCCCCGGCACTGCCAAGAGACCCCCTAGACGCCCGAAGAGGACTCCAGGAAACTCTCGAAAGAACTCCGAAGAGACTCCGAGAGGCATCCAAGAGGCCTGTGGGCTTTCTGCGCGGCCTCCTCCTCCTCCTCCTCATCCTCTCGTTTGCCTGTTCCTCCTCCGTCCCCGTCCTCCTTCCCCACCCTCCTCTCCCTACTCTTCCTCCTCCTCTTCCTCCGACTCCTCCTCCATCCTCCCCCTGGGGGCACGACGTCTTACCCAGCCCTCGTATCTTATTGCATTCTCCTCCACATGCCTGATCAGGGAAGATCGTCTGGGAATCGTTTCTGGATGAGCTGGTGGGGTTACGCGTAGAAATTCGAGCCGTCTGTTATCCATGACATAATGTGACCAACAACAACCCCCATAAACGCAACTATATCGGCATTGCAATCTCCTGGCTTAGAGTTCGATGCGTAAAGGAGTATAACGACCATAATGTAGCGCAAGCGGTAGACATTCAAGCAGTAAAAAGCTAAACCAGCACAGCACAAACTGGCTTGGCTTATAGTTCGATAAACAAGTGCAACATTCTTACACGCACATCCATACATACATGTATGCAAGATAACGTGTTGTTCACATATGAAACGTGGCAGAAACATACACTCATATATACACATATGCATATGTACCAATCCCTTTGTATACGGATCCACGGTTCGGTCTCATTGTCCACGAATCACGATCAGCTAAGCTTGCTCGCCGGTCTCAGCCAGCCTACCTACCAATCGGAACATCCACCTCAATTCCCCACCCGGTGCCGTAGAAAGTTAGCACCGACGACAACATAACAACTACGGGATACACGCGGGTCGTTTGGGCGATAAACTCTATTCCTGTGAACATCTGTCGACCTCGTTACGTATGCGTTTTTGAAATCCATCGAACCCACTATGATTTGTTTGCATTATTGTTTGCCCGATCTTCGGCGCCTATCAATGTCAACCACGGGACACGCACGGACCAACCATGAACCAAAGACTCGACACTCACAGGATAACCGCAGGACAAAGATCTGGACAACCACACCCCAACCTTGGGAAAATCATGGATGTCGCAATATTTTTGACCCGCACTTGAAATCAATTGGACATTTCTCTGCCCGTCTCTCGCTCCTTCTCTTTCTCGCTGTGATGCTTTATGACATTCCTACCTCCTTGCACTTTGCACTCCTCCATGTTCACTGTCTTTCACATGCGCACTCCTCCTTCCATTCTCACGTTTTACATATGCGTATACTTTTTTGTCGCCCGTCTCTTCCTGCTCCCCAGAACGCATACGAATACCGAACGTGGCCCCCGTGGCAAAGACATATTCCACCACACTTCCGTCAAAAAGCCGCCACCGTGCCGCTGGGCAAGGAGTGGGCGTGTCCTGAGGTCCTTCGCCTAATCCTCTGGGAGGGGAGGGGAGGGGGGGGGGAGGGAGGGAGGAGGAGGAGGGAGGAGGGGGAGGAGGAGGAGGAGGAGGAAGTAGGTAGGTGTGCTCCCTTTGAGCAGGCGGCGGAGGCGTCGGACGGCGCTTCCTTTTAGCAAGGAGCCACGACCCGGAGAGGGTTCGGAAGCGACCTTGCTGCGACGGCTCTGGAAGACAAAGCGCTAGCACTGGAGGGAACGGGGGAGGGTAGGCGAAAGCTTTAGCTCTCGGGGGGCCTGGGCGGAATGCGTGGGTCGGCGCTGGACCCCCCCCCAGCGCTCAAAACGAGCCCGGGGAGCGGCGCCAAGGCGCCGGGGGGGGGGGGCACAGCCCCTACCCAGGGACACCCCCCCCAGCCACCGAAGGACGTCGCAGCTCCAGCCAACACCTCCGCCCTGAGCCTCAGCCAGAGCGAAGCAGCAGAGGCAACTCAGAGACTCCCCGCAACATGGGGGGGGGCCAGGCAGGGAGCACCTGCCTGGAGCTCGTCCGATCCCCACTACACTGCCTGGTCGACGCACCCCGCAGGTGCGGGACGGTGACAGGAAGGGGGAGAGGGAGCCACCCCGAGGGGGGGGGGAAGGGGGCCCAGCCCGACCCGGCCAGCCTGCCAGGGGCCCACAGGGAGAGGAAAACCGCTCCCGCTGCACCCCAGGGCAGGACCAGAGCTCCGAGGAGAATCCAGCCGTGGCGACAAAGGGACCCCCGAACAAGCAGCGGCCAGGGAACCTCCCCCAGAAGCGCCAGGCAGAGGGGAGGGAGGGCGGCAGGGGGCGAGATCGGAAGGGGAGAGAAAACCACCCCAGAGAGGAGGAGAAAGGGAGAGAGGACGGTGCGAAGAGAGAGGCCCATCCCGGCCCGACCCGACACGACCACCCGGGCTCCCGGGCGGAAGGCGGGAGGGAGGGAGGGAGAAAGGGAAGGAGAGAGGGAAGGAGAGGGGCGAGCGGGGGAGGGCTCTGCTGGCGACCGCCCAGAAACGATCCGCCTCCTTCTCAACGTGGAGCGCCATCAGCGCCGCCTCGTTGTACCCGGCGTCCGCCGGAGCTGCCGACAAGATCGCCGCGGCCGCAGCTTCCCTGGTGGACGGGATCCCGCCGCCACGGGCCTTCCAGAAAGCGCGCCTGCATCCATCAGTGTTTTTGCAATTACCCAAAACATGAAAAGTGGGACTCAGAACCTGCTCCCCGCAGAGGACGCAAGCCTGCCTCCGCGCCGAAGAGAGGGAGCCAGCGGAGTGGCTGAGCGCAACCAGCCGCCCACGGAGCCTGCTCAGCGAGCGCTGGCCCAGCAGGACGTCGAAAGGGAGCCCTTGCTTGAGAGCCGCGGCAAGGTCCAGGCGAGGAACTGGGCCAAGAGACAAGACTGGGAGCGGCCTCACGAGCCCAAGCGCCTGCCGCCTCAGCTCCTGCACGCACCGGGCCTCCAGGAGGGCCCGCACGTGCGCCTTGTACTGACGCATAGACAACCCTTCGCGGGCAGCCTCTGCTGCTGGCCAATCTGGGACGGACCACGCATCAAGGAGGGCCAGCGAAAGCTGTGCCCAAGTGCGGCCTCCTGACACGTGGGCGTGCACAAATACTCGCTTGTAGAGGTCCTCCTCTGGAAGCTGCCACAGGAGGAGGAGGAGGAGGAGGAGGAGGAGGAGGAGGAGGAGGAGGAGGAGGAGGAGGAGGAGGAGGAGGAGGAGGAGGAGGAGGAGGAGGAGATTCCCCAAGGGACCTGGGCCCCTCGGTCTCAAATGCCCCGGGGCCTGGCGCGTGCCCCCCCCCGGGCCTGGCGCGGTGCCCCCCCGGGCTCCCCCGCGTGGTCTTATATCGGGCCCAAGACGGCCCCAAGAGGGGCCGAGAGAGCCTCGAGAGGCCCCCCAGGACGGCCCAAGAGAGTCGCCGAACGGTCGCTCCAAGACGCTCAAGATGCCGCCCCGACGGCCCAAAAGGCCTCTAAGGCGCCCCGAGAGGCGTCCCAAGACGGCCCCAAGAGGCCAACATCGTAGATATCCCAGAAGAGTTTTCGGAGGACTTTGGCGTTCTCGCCGTTTCGGCTTGTTGACGTTCCCAGTTGTAGATTTCCCGAAGGTTTTTGGAATGTGTTGGCGTTCTCACCGTCTCGGCTTCCCGACGCTCCTGGTCGGCCCTAGAGATCCCCGAGACCGCCCCAAGACTGCCCAAGAGGCCTCCAAGAGAGCTCCAAAACGGCTCGAGGGAGTCCCAAGACGGCCCAAGAGGTGCCCAAAACGGCGGGGCCCTAGAGAGGGAACACGAACCGAAAATCCGAGCCTTCCGCCCCAAGAGACCCCCAGGAGGCCCCAAGGGGCGCCCTGGAGGCCCCGAGAGGCCCCGAAACGGCCCCCAAGAGGCCTCCAAACTGCCTCCAAGAGGCCTCCCAGGATATCCCAACGAACATCTAATAAGCTTCAGGCCCACGGAGCAGACACGATGGCGGGATGGGCCGAATGCCATGAGATATGGTACAGAATTCCTTTCGACTGGGATACCGCAGCTAACATAATGGGACACCAGTACCACACAACTGCAGACAATTGAGTGTCGCCAGGTCTGGAGCGCGACACCTAATGCTTATCATCGAGAGAGCGTGATCCACCGCCGCTTTACTGTGGAAAATTGCCAACCTTTTCCTCCGGAACCCGGGGGTCGCCCCCCCCCCTCCGAAAATCCCCCCCCCCCCTGCTGGAACCCCTCCCCCCCCCCTCTCCCCCGGCAAAACCCCCCCCTCCCCTAACCCTCCCCCCCCCCCCCCTTCCCGCTCGAAAACCGGGGGGGGTCACTACCGGTTCGACCCCTCCCCCCCCACCCCCCCTCCGGATCCAGAAAACCGGGGGGGGTCACTACCGGTTCGAACCCCCCTCCCCCCCCCCCCCCCCCCCCCCCCCCCCTACTCACCGCCAGCAAACGACTCCCGGTCCCCACCACCGTCCGCATCACATCCCCCACTGGTGTTCCCAGCACCACTGTCCTCACCACCGCTGTCCCCACTGGTTCCACCACCGCCCCTACTGTCCCCACCAGTGGCCCCACCACTGTCGCACTGTCCCCGCTGTCCCCAGAACTGTTCCCACCACGGTTCCACTCTCCCCACTGTCTCCACGGCCCCAACCACTGCCCGACTATCCCCACTGTCCCCACTGTCCCACTGACTCCTCCGCTGTCCCACTGAGCTGTCCCACTGTTCCCACCACTGTCCCCACTGTCCCCACCACTGTCCCCACTGTACCTCTGTCCCATTGTCCCACCGCCGTCCTCGCCACCGCCTTCACCACTGTCCCCACCACCATTGTACCCTCCACTGTCCCACTGTTTCCACCTCATTCCCATTGTCCCCACACCACTGTCCCCACCACCACCGTCACCACCACTGTCCACTGTCCCCCCCTGTTCCCACCATTGTCCCCACCACTGTCCCCACCACTACCGTCCCCACCACTGTCCCACTGTCCCACTGTCCCCACCACTGTCCCGCTATCCCCTCACCACTGTCCCCACCAACACCGTCCCCACCACTGTCCGCACCCCCACTCGGTTTTCGAGGGGGGGGGGGGTTCGAACCGGTAGTGACCCCCCCCGGTTTTCCGGATCCGGAGGGGGGGGGGGGGGGGGGGGGGTGGGGGGGGGTCGGGGGGGGGGGGGAGGGGTTCGAACCGGTAGTGACCCCCCCCCCTTTCATGTGGAGGGGGGGGGGGGGAGGGGTTCGAACCCCCCCCGGTTTTCCGGAGGGGGGGGGGGGGGGGGGGTTCGAACCCCGGTAGTGACCCCCCCCGGTTTTCCGCCAGCAGCGGTAGAACACGCTCTTTCTTATCATCCGGTCGCCCATCCAAAACGCAAATCCGGTTATTGTGTTGATGCGTATTGGGGGCAAACCCAAACCGTCACGGAACGGATATGTATCAGCCTTGGCCAGCTCCTGTGGTCCGCTACTCTCAATGGCTTTGACGGACCAACGATTGGGCCACAATAGGGCAATCAATGCTGCAATGCCGTGCAAGAGTGTCGTCTTGATGGGCAAGCCTCTCCAACATTACTGAAACCCTTGTCGGCCCATCGGTCTTCCTCTGCCGCTGCCGTTCCCTGGCGTCCCGTGGTACGCTGTGCCTCACCGAGCTGGTCGAATACCCACACTTGTGCCCTCGCCGCCGCGGCCAATTCCGAGAGTTCTATTGAAACGCTGCTGCCTGGGGGGGCGATACATGGGCGATGCCTCTTGCTCGAGCAGAGGCTCGCGGAATCTTAACGGAATGCGGCGTAATCCCAACAGCCCCTGGGGGTAAGTAGGCAGCATGGGGTACCAGCTTTACGAAACAAACCTTTTTTTTTCAGGGACGCAACCGTCGTCCTACCTCCAGAAAGCAACACTTCGTCCCTCGCTTGTGGGCTGGAGGTGGTGGGCAGATTGGCGTGGTGGCGGTCCCTCGCGAACCACGGAGAGTGCCACGAGCCACGCATTGAGCACTTGTTGGGCGGAACTTCGGAGTCCAGGGTGGGCAAAAGGGCTGTCGGGCACCTTTTTGAATCTCTGGTTCGGAAGTGTTGAGGTCCTCTTGGGGCCCTCCTGAGGCGCGTTGGAGCTTTTGTGCCCTCCTGGCGCTTTCTTGGGGCATGTGCGGAAGTCCCTAGCGGGCCAAGCCTTAGGCTGGACGAACTTTTGGGAGCTACTTGGGGACTGCCAGGGTGCCCTTGGGGACCTTTGGAGCCCTCTTGGGACTTTTGGGCACATCTTGGGTCATCTCGGGCCCTCCGATGCCCATCGGAAGCCCCAAAACGCAGGGCGTCACATCAAACAACAAGCACATGACATGAACTTGTTTTGAATAACAATCGAAGGTATTCCCGGGAGGCCCTGTCCATCTCCGACGTTTTTGGGCCTCCGGGAGCCATGCTGGAGGCCATCTTGGGCCAGCATGGCCCATCGGGCACCACGTTTGAAGTGTATCTTGCTTTGGGCTGCTTTGTCTGGCAGTGCTCCGTCGAGGACGTGGCCGCGGGCGCACTGGTACCACGATTTCTGGCGCTGGCAGGGGCGGGCATCGCCCAATGATGGCGCCCGAGACCGCGCAGCGCTGGGTCCAGGATGACCTCCGTCATGTCTTCAAAGGGTGCCAGTAAGACGCCAATGTGGCTCGAGGTGGCCACGGAGGTTCCCACGGATACCTTCGAGAACCGCACGCGTTGGAGTCAGCCTTTGCTCTGATCGTGTCTTTCACATTTGCGCCTTTTCGCTTCCGCATGGGCCTTTTGGGGGTCTGGGAGTCCCAGGTCCTGCCTTTGCGGGCCCTCTCCTGGCCCTCTTGAACCCCAGGGGCCAGGACCCCATTTCTCGAACCTTGACACCCTTATCCCTCCAACCCAGCCCTGAACCCAGTGACCCTAACACCCTGACCCTAACACTCGAACCCTACCATTGTAAATCCCCACGCCCCAACTCGACATCCCTAGCTTCCAATGTGGCGATCTTTCCTTGCTATGGCCTCCAATGCGGTCCAAAGTGTCCCAACATGCCTCCGGCGGCTCCGAGTTGCCTCGGAGGCTGCTCCCAAGGACACCCCCGAGAGGCCCAACTCCTTCCATCGCAGACGTTTTTCAAAGCCTTGTGCCGTCTCGCCTTTTCGCTTCCGATGCGGTCTTTGAGGCTTCAGGATGGCTCCAATATCGTCCACGAGAGCTCCGAGAGGGGCCGATGAAAACACCGAGATGCCCCCCCCCCCAAAAAAAAAAACGACCTTTCGGGCTCTGACAGGGCGTGGCTAACTCACGACGCCCCCCGTCTTGATCGATGCCCTCTGAGCTGACCCGTGGAGGAAACGATTTGTCGTCTCCCTGGCCGCTTTTCATGAGGAGCCCAAGAGACAACCCCAGCGGCCTCCCACATAGCCCCAATCAGGCCCAACAGCGGCCCAAATACGTCTTCAGGAACCTCCCATATTGAAGGATCCGCGACGGCTGATCCCGCGCCGGGGTCTGACGGCTGCCCCGCTCTGTATTCCACGGCGTGCTCCTACGCTTCCCTACTCGAGACCAACTCGTCTGGTGGTTGGGTCTGGGGGGGCTGGTGCATAGACACTGAGCGTCAACTGTACGGCGGGCCCCAACGTCCGAGCTTTCGAGCGCCGGGTTGGCCGTGTCGAGATCTCTGGAGAGCTTGATGGCTGACTAACAAATTGGCAACAAAAGCCGGGGTTCTGGATCGCACCCCCGCGCCAGTCCAGCCCAGACTTGAGGTTTGCTCGCGTACACCCACCGTCTCCCACCAGGACAGCGGGAAGACCCCAAAGAAGGGCCCAAGATGGCCTCAAGACGGCCCCCGATGGCCACAACATGGCTTACGACATGCCAAGATGGCCCCAAGCTGGCCCAAGAGGGGCTCAAGACGACCCTAGACAAGAGAGCTACAAGAGGACGGCGCAGGGGGCCTCCAGTGACCCAAATCATTGAAATACAAAATGTTCTTTGCTCGATGTACACATGTCGGCTCTTCGGCCTCCAGGGCGTCCAAGACGGCCCAATGTGCCCCCCAAGAAACACCCACAATGCCTCCAAGAATGCCCCCCAGCCTAAGATGCTTCGACGACTGCCCCACGAGGAGCCCAGAAAGGGCTCCAGGAGGCCTCCAGAACCTGAGACCCCGAGAGCGCTGAGGAAGCCTGAAAGAGGCCCCAAAGGTGCTCCCACAAGGCCATCAAGAGGGCTCCCAGGAGGCCCCCCTGGACCCCAATAGTGCCACACTGGCGGGCACATTCCTCGAAGGCGGGCCTGGCGTGTTTCTCGATATGCGGGCTCGATTTCAATGGTCCGAGCCCAACTGCGACCTCTCAGGATGTGCGGTTCCCCCGAGAATTTCGGCACGCGAGGCGGCGCCATGCAATGTCGAAGGTGCGTAGAGGAGATGGTACCTACCCCTTCTCCCAGTCCTCGTTGGCGCCCTCGCCCTCGTCGCTCTCTTCTCCTTTCTCCTCCCTCCTCATCTTCGAGCACCACATCCTCCTCTTGCTTCCTCCTCCTCCTCCTGCCCCTCCTCCTCATCCTCCCCGATATCCCCCGCCACCTCTTGTTCTTCCCCTCCCCCGCTTTCCCTCGTCCACGTCGTAGGCGGAACCCGCTCTGCTGTCCTCAACACCCTTTGGTGGCTCAAAGCCTTGGTCCACCATATTCTTCCAATCATTACATAACGCGTCCTCTTCGATTTGAGCTTGACGCCGACTCGCACAAATAACCTCAGACGTACCTGGCCCCTTCTCCACGCGAAGCATCTTCGTATGAACGCTCCATACAGAAAACCCATCGCCAGATAGGCACGATCAGGGCTGCCCTTATCTCCGCCGTGCCTCCCAGAAGCCCACGACAAAAGCGACGATTGCGCAGTTGGACCCGCGTGGCCCCCGACTCTGCTGGACCTCCCAGGAGCCCAAGAAAGTGGCGAAAAAATGCACAGCTCGCAGCCACCAAGGGAGCTGCGGGGTCCCAAATCGGTGCGCGTGACCCCCGACCCCGCTGGACTTCCCAGGAGCCCACGCAAGTGGCGATAATTGCGCAGTTCGCAGCCCCCCAGAGAGCTGCGAGGTCTCAAATGGATCCGTTTACTCCCCGATTCCGCCGTGCCTCCCACGAGCCCACGGAAGTGGTGACACTTGCGCAATTCGCAGCCAACGAGGCAACTGCGAGGTCTCAAATGATCGGCTTACTCCCCGACTCCGCCGTGCCCCCCGGGAGCTCACAAAAGTGGCGACAATTGCTCAGCTCGCATCCACCCAAGGAGCTGCGGGGTCTCAACTTATCTGTTTACCCCGTTTACTCCCCATCTTCGTCGTGCTCCCCGGAGCCCACGGAAGTGGCGACAGTTACGCAGCTCGCAGCCCCCCAAAAGAACTGCGAGGTCTCAAGTGGATCCGTTTACTCCCCGACTCCGCCGTGCCTCCCAGGAACCCACGGACATGGCGACAATTGCACTGTTCGCAGCCCCCCAGGGAGCTGCGAAATCTCAAATGGATCCGTTTACTCCCCGACCCTACTGGACGCCCCAGGAGCTCACGAAAGTGGTGGCACGTGTTCACTTCGCAACCCCCCAAGTAGCTGCGAGGTTTCAAATGGACTTTGTTGTGTTTCCCATGAGCCCACGAAAGTGGCGACAACTGCATAGTTCGCAGCGCCCCAGGAAGCAGCGCAGGAGGAGAGGGGAGGAGGGGGGGCGGGTGAAGGAGAGAACGCAAGTGAAACGAAAATACAACACACAGGAGGGTGGGGAACAAACAATCCTCGAGTACCCCGTGTTCACGGCAGACCTAGCGAGGCGAAGATCGGTCAAACACACCGTGATCCAAAATACTGGAAATGCGAGACGAGTTGGCAGTCGCTTGCAAGCAGTCCACCTCACAAGAAATTCTGCTATAGATGACTCCATCCGAGGCTCATTACAGGCGTTACAGGCCTCAGAGTGCAGTGAAAAGCTCGACCCTATGAGAGCGAGCTGCTGGACCACCGCCCACAAGAACACAGGAAGCGTACGGCCTTGAAGCAACGTGCGGGCTCCTGCGTCCTCTGAGCATGCATATGTTTTGACGTCAGATACGCGTGCTCCGGTCTAGTTTTGAAATCGGACGGACCAGTAGCTGTCAGCCAAACGCAGATGTCTATGTGGATATCTATTGTTCAAGCCATGCAACTCTTCAATATGGAAACCCACAACACTATTACACTGTACCGACATCGACACTTTACCAACTATCCCGGGCGAGTGCATATTTCCGGACTGTTCAAGCACGATGCGAATGCATGCGCAGAGAAGACCTTGCCAACTCTAATCGCTCTTCATGGACATGCTATGCAACGCAATTTGTCTGAACAAACGGCACATCTTGACACACGGCGCATCAAGAAGTGTCCGAAACCCGACATGGACTTTTCCCAACGTGCTTTCGAAATCCGCCACTGTGCCCCCTGGCACGCTGAGGCGTACAGGAATGCCAAGTGCTGCCGGGAGAGATTCTGTAATCTTCTAGGGGTTCCCGCCCCTCTCGAAGCGCTGGCCTGCGCGCATCGCCCCCCATCCCGAGGCTGCAATGTATAACAACGTATGCAAGATTTGCGCTTCCGAGGCCGCACTCCTTTGTACAATACGACCCCTAGGTCGGGCATGTCTTCATACAGGCAGATTTTGGGCGAACATAAAAAATACGGAGCGCATGCTCAAACATGGTTTTCAAAACATCGTCCTCGTAGTATTTTTTAAACTGTTTTTGGACGTTCCTTCCGTAGAGGGACATGCCCGACTTAATACGACAAGTCCGACTCCCCGAGGCCACAACCGCTGTTGAAGTACGGCGGACTCGGGCTCCCGAGGCGACGCAGCGCACAGACACCTTCCAAGGACGGCCCAGGAGGGCCTCCCGTGGGACCCAGAGCGGCCTTGGAAGGGTCTGCGACTGCCCAAGAAGACGGCCTGAGATGGCATGCAGACTTCTACGGCCAAGATGGCCCCAAGACGGCCCACAAGAGCCCCAGGACGGCGTAGAAGGGCGCCAAATCGGCCCAAGAGGCACCCAAGGCACCCCCAAAACTGTTTCAACTGAGACAAAGACAGCCCCAAGACGACCCAAACGAGTTCCATGAGAGTTCCTCCAACATTGACGACGACAGGTGTCACATGTGACGGTATCCCTCTTCCTGCTTCTCCTCATCATCACCGCCATCAGCATAGTCATGATCATACTCATCTCATCTCATCTCATCATCATCATCATCACCATCATCATGATCACCATCATCATCATCATCATCATCATCATCATCATCACCATCATCATCATCATCATCATCATCATCATCATCATCATCATCATCACCACAATCATGATCACCATCACCACCAATCATCATTACACATAACCAGCGACGTGTTCCTCATGGCCATCATTACCATGATACTGATCAGGATGAACGTCATGATGATGCTGATCGTCACCATCACCACCACCAACCATCATCGCCAATTCTCATCAGCGTGCTCTTCATGACCATCAAAATCATGCTCATAATGAACATCGTGACCATCAACATCAACATCATCATCATTATCAGCATCATCATCATCGTCATCATCATCATCACCACCAGTTCCATCACCATCATTATCATCATGCCCATAATCATAGTCGTCATCATCACCATCATCGCCGTCACAATCACAATCATAACCATCCTCATCCGCATCCTCATCCTCCTCGTCATCCATTTCAGCAATGGCATCATCACTACTACCACCATCAACATTATCATCACCCCGGACATCATCATCAAGTTTATCTCCATCATTGTCGACATCATCATCAACATCACCAGCATCAGTATCCTCACCCTCATCGTTATCACAACTCTCCCACCCTCGAACAGTCGCCACCCAGACGGCTGGGCTGGCATGGTTGCGGGACTTGCCGCAAGCAGCTGGGTGAGAACGACGACATTTCAAACGGAGTGTCTACCGCATGCCAGCGTCAGACCAACATGTCATCAACAACACACGAGAGCAAGCTGCGGTCGGACCAAGGCTCTGTGTCCAGAGCGTGTTGCGAAATGAATACCGCCTGCGTGGCCGACAAGAATTTCATGCGCCTTGTGCGAGATATGGTCGACATCCGGATGTTAGCATAATCAGCTTCTGCCTAGAACGAGCCCGAAGCTAGCCCCCCATCGCTGCGCCCCAGAGGGCCGCGTCTCGGCATATTCAACAACGTTTCTGCTCTCCTTCCTCCTCCTCCTCCTCCTCCCCTCTCCTCCTCCTCCTCCTCCTCCTCCTCCTTCTCCTCCTCCTCCTCCTCCCGCTTCTCCTCCTGCTCTTCCTCCTCCTCCCACTCCTCCTTCTCCTCCTCCTCCTCGTCCTCCTCCTCTTCCTCCTCCTCCTCATCAAAATCAGCATCATCAGCATCAGCATCAGCATCAGCATCAGCATCAGCATCAGCATCAGCATCAGCATCATCATCATCATCAGCATCATCATCATCATCATCATCATCATCATCATCATCATCATCATCATCATCATCATCATCATCATCATCATCATCATCATCATCATAGTCATCATCGTCATCATCGTCATCGTCGTCATCATCATCATCATCGTCATCATCATTACGCCATCATCATCATCATCATCATCGTCATCGTCATCGTCATCGTCATCGTCATCATCATCAACATCATCAACATCATCAACATCAACATCATCATCATCATCATCATCATCATCATCATCATCATCATCATCATCTTCGCTGTGCGCTGCCGTCCCTTTTCGCCTGCGATGAAAGGCGAATGATGGGCGATGCTTGGTCCAGCGCAATCTGGGCAATCTAACTCTCTCTCTCGTTCTCTCTCTCTCTGTCTCCTCCCCGTCGGTTCTCACAAAGGGAACCAGTACGGATCCCCCGTCCTGTGCTGGCGGATGCCTGAAAGGGCGGTAGGCCTAGGTGGCCAGAAGGGGCATCAGCAGGGAAACAGTACAAGACGAATAGTGCGAATCATAAGAATCATAAGAACAATGCTAGGAATTGGACGCCCCCCCAAACCCGAACACGCGCATGCCTGGTGCCTCCGGCCGCGTGGTGGCGTGATTCTCTCGGCCTGCGTCGCCACGCGTGGACACCACGGGGGTCACGCCACCTGCGCCAGAACACGATCGCCTGTTTGGGACGCCGGGCGGAATCGCAACATTCAACCCACGAAGACACAGACGGGCGCAGCCTGTGTTCCAAACGGCGCTTCTCTTGGCATGGCTCTTCTCGTCTGCTCCCTCACGCAGTGCTTGCGCATACGGGGTCGCACCGCGGCCTCCATGGTGTACGTGCAAATTGCCACGTGCGTTTCAAGTGTGGCCATAGCGTCCAGCCCGCGGTCTCCGTACCACGTACCGCAGACTCCGCGGTGTGGCCATAGGGTCCAGCCCACTCGCCATCGCTCAGACGTCCATTCCCTGTGTTTTTTTCCGGTTTCGTGCGTGTTTTTTTCGCCAAATGATCAAGGATGCTCCTCGATGGCCCTCGCCGAAGGAAACATGCACACGTCCGAGCGATGCCCAGGCCCACGGGCTGCGCTCGGTGCAGCCAGCAAGCCACGCGCCCCGCGCCGCAGAAGCTGCGGTGCGACGACGGGCTCCCGCACATACGGGCCGCGCTCCCGCCCAGGAGGCGCGTGCCGCCAGTCGGAACGACGGGGCCGAACGGTCGTTCATTGTCCCCTGGGTGTGGAGATACAGCGGCACTCCGTGGGGCGGTACCTGCTGTTGGTGTTGTATCAAACTGCTTCTCCGGGGGATCGCACCCTGCTTTTTACAAGGGAAGGTGAGGTGCCACAAAACTGGGCCGCTGGCCTCCGGTCAACAACAGCAGCAACAACAACCACAACAACAACAACAACAACCAAAGCCACAGCCACAGCCACAACCACAACCACAACCACAACCACAACAACAACACCACCATCAGCAACACCACCACCAACAACAACAGCAGCAACAACAACACCAACACCACCACCACCATCAGCAGCAACACCACCAACAACACCAGCAACAACACCACCAACAACACCAACAACAACAACCATTTCAAGACTGTTCGCTCTTATCTGCTCGCGTGCCCTTCAATGCGTGTGTTCCAACCCCTCGATACCCGCCCTCTTCGTCTTTGCTCGTACCCCCTTCGGGGTATATTTTTTTCTTACCTGCAACGTGTGTTCCATGCAGCCCCTAAGGCAGAGAAAGAGAGGACGAGCGGAAAGAAGGGACAAGGGGGAGGGAGGAGGATGGAACACGAGAGAGAATAGCAGGATGGGGCCAGGAGCAGAAAACACGTGGCAGAACCAGACGGACAGATCGGGGCGGGTCGGGAATGCGGGCCCTGGCGGCCAGGTCGAGCAGGCGGGATACTGAAGCGTGAGTCTTGCATGAATTGCGAGGAAGTCTCGAGCGATAGCGCGATTCCAAAACACATCTGGAGGGAAATCTAAAGCGATAGCGTGACTCCTGAGCGTCGAAAGTGCGGCGTCTGAATAAACTGCGAAGAAGTCCCACGCGAGAGCGCAAATCCTATACACATTGTGAGGAAGTCCACCGCGAAAACGCGATTTGTACATAAAGAGTGGGGAGATATCAAGCGGGAACCGATGTTGTTGCAGCTCGGGGGCCAGGGAAACAGTTTGGTGACCACTCACCTCCCCTTGTGAAAAATAAAAGCAGGGTGCGGGCCCCGGGAGCAGCATGTTACTTGAAGAGACACGCTGTGCCCCGGAGAGGGGGGGATCAAGACCCCTCCCAGACGCCCACTTCTTGGCCAACCTACGCCTGCGCCTCTGCTGCGCCGTCTGCGCCCTGGGCGCGCCCAGCCAGCGCCGAACACACACGACGGCCCCCGTGTGGCGAGACGCTGGATGTCAAGAGCTGGCACGCCCAGAAGAGCAGGTGCGGGGCAGCATGGACTGTCCACGCACTGCCTTGCGCGACTGGAGCGCGCCGTGGCAGTGCGCCCAGTTTGGCCACAGGGCCATGGCCGACAGGCGCGTCCCTGCGTGGGGTCGCCAGCGCCCCGACACTGGCGCGAGGGAGGAAGCCATGCTCGACGTGGTCGCTCGCGACCCCGTGACCAGTGGCCCCGTCTACGTTGACTGGTTTGCCACCTGTGAACACAACGACAACTAAGCTCGCAGGCAGACCAAGGCTCGCGCGGACGGGGTGGCGGCTTCGAAGGCGGTTAAGAAAGAGCGGGCGCGCTACCGCCTTCCTGGTGGGGGGCTGGTCCCCGGCCGTCTTGGAGTCAGGGGGCCGACCAGCCGACGAGCTGGTCGCCTTTGTCTGCTCTTACGGCCACGACTTGCCCGAAACCGAACGGTCGGGCGTGATTGCCACCACCTGGAGGAAGATCCAGCACTGCTCGGCTTTCGGAAACGCGGGAATGCTGCTCAGTGCGACGTGAACAGCTAAGCAGCCCCCCGACCGCCAGCACAACGACCACCGCCACCACGACCAATACCAACCCCGACGCGGCCACCACCGCTAGTACGACGACCACTAACACGGCCACCACCCCGACCCGTGTGAACACCACGTCGACCAGCAGCAGCAGCAGCAGCAGCAGAAGCAGCAGCAGCAGCAGCAGCAGCAGCAGCAGCAGCAACAGCAACAGCAGCAACAGCAGCAGCAGCAGCACCACCACCACCATCGCCACCACCACCACCACCACCATAGTAACCACGCCGCCACCGCCACGACGCCCGCCGTCACGACAAGAACAACCATCTCCTCCACGACGACCGCCACTTTGACGAAACCACGATACCCACGACCAGGATCCACCTCGACCACCACAACGACGACCGCCACGACTGCCACCACGACGACCGCGACCTCAACGACCATCGTCATGACTACTCCCATGACGTCCGCGCCCGCCGCCGCCACCCCTCTTTCCTGCACTCTCTGCCTGGTCGCACCTGCTTGCTGTCTCCTCCGCTCCTCCTCCTCCTCCTCCTCCTCCTCCTCCTCCTCCTCCTCCTCCTCCTCCTCCCCCTATCCCTCCTGGGAGTTCTAAGAAACCGCGAACGAGCGGGGCCGAAGGGGGGCAGTGGTGCAGGCGGTGCGATAAGCAATCGGTCGGGCTGCCGCACGCACAAACCGCGGACACCTCATATCCTGCCTGCTGCAACATCAGCCCGGTCCAAACAGTCTGGCACAGAAAAGACCGCAAAGTGTCGGCCTCTTGCTTTGAAAAGGCTCCCGCGATGGAGGACCTGCCGGGCGACCGAAAGGTCAACGAGAACACCTGCCTCGAGACCTAGTTTCTGGCCAGCGGCGCGCAACTGGACACACTGCCACGCTGGTTTCATTTTGTTCTTCAAGAACTTCGTGGAAAACGTCGTGAAGGGCCACTGCTCGCCTGCCTGGTCCACGAAGACAAGCGCAGTGTCCATCTCCCACCCAATCCGACGGAGGAAGAGGATGGCAGCGGCGAGTGGCCCACGCACGATTCCCCAATGTGTCGGGGATTGGCCAGAATAGCGGGCCGCGAGAGAGAGAGAGAGAGAGAGAGAGAAAGAGAGAGAGAGAGAGAGAGAGGAGGTGAGACATGGGGAAGTGGTTGTGTGCGGACGTATTTACGTGGGCACGCCATGCTATCCTGGCCCAGGGAATAGCCGGGGCCAGCCCTTGGCGCCAGGTCGGGTCCTCCAGCAGGGCCCGCGAGATCGCCTCGGGAGCCGGCGATGGCCAAAAAGAAAGACTGCAACTGACGCAATTCTGCCGCATTGGTCCCGGTCAGCTCTACGCCGTAGGTGCCATGATATCCCAAGCCCGTTGTTCAAAAAATCACGCATGTTTGTGCTGGCCCTCCGCAGAGCAGCTAAACACCGCTTGCGCGACTTGAGCTTGCCCATGCGTTCTAGCAGCGCGGGCGGCTAGCTTTGCGGCGCCTGCAATTGCCTGCGGCCAGGTCCACACCTAAGTTCTTCGCAGCCGGGGCCACGCGGCCGGCGAGGGGGCCGAGCACGCTTGCCAGCCACTTGCGAAGTCGGTCGGAATTGGCCGAGGTGATTGACTTGCGCGAGGCAATCGAACGGTCCAAGTCGTGTTCAAGCAGATTAACCAAAGAGACGGCGCTTCCCTTAACTTCGCGGACTACAACCGCCGAGTCGCCATGAGTAGCGCCGGTGTGGGGGTCATCTATGAAGAGGGAAAGGGGGGGCCTAGGATGCCCAACCTGCCAAGCCGTAGAAGGCTGGTCCAGTGTAGACTTGGACGAGGTCGGTGGCCCACGAGCAACCCGCCGCAATGCCGCGGGTGGGGTAACCGGTGCTCGCAGTCGCACGCACGTACGCCACGCAACGCTGGGCATGGTATTGACTCAGAATCACGCGCAGAAAGACCGAGGAGAGTGCGCCACCCGCGCCCTGTGGCACAAGCGCCGATGATCCACATTTTCGTAATAGTCGGACATCTCTTGCAGCTTAGCCGTGAAGTATCTCCTCGGACATCTCTTGCAGCAGGGCTGCTGGGTGCGCGCGGCGGCCCGCCGCCTTTGCTGACTCAGGTTCTAAAGCCTGCTGGGAGACAAGCTCCGCGATGCTGCGACCCTTCTGGTGGGAGAGGAAGGGTTGCGTGTGAGCTGCCTCCCTATCGTGTGCAATGGGGGGCCTGCGCTTGGCCCGCGCTAGGTATGCCGCGGGAATCAGATCAATGCCCCTGCAAGCTGAGACCCCCGGCTGCTTCGAGGCCGCTTTCTGAGGCAGGACGGAGATTCTCCCGAGGATCTGCGACGGGAGCTGGCCATGTTGCTCCGCCGCATGAAAGAGACTCGCCACGACTTCTACTTGCTCGTCGGCGAGCAGCGCCAACTGGCGGGGGTGAAACCAATCAAAAATCTGGGCCGTGCCCGACGGAAAGAAACGGGAAGCGGTCCAGACGCGCTGGGGAGTTAACGGCGGCAAGGTTTGGTCTGCTGGCGGTGTATAAGGAGGAATTTGGGCGTTAGGTGCCGTGGCCCAGAGCTCCGCCAGTCTGGTAGCTTCGATGCCGAGACAGCTGGTGGGCCGACCAGGCCATTCTTCGTGCCAGTGGACCTGGCAGTGGACCTGGGTAGGTGTCCACATCAGGGCCCCGCCTGCAGACTTGCTGTTCGCTTTCGTGACCCAGTCGCGCCAAGCCTGCGTGCGGTCGCGGGCGTGGGCGGCCTGCTCTGCGCAGGGGAGAGTGTCTAACTCTTTTGCGGGGCCCGCTAAACGCGTCAGCGCCTGTCCACAAGCGCCTGAGCAGAGCTACAGTCTGGGGCAATATGACTGCATATGCCTTTGAGCTCCCTCGACAAATTGCGCGCTGCTACGGGCAGGTGCGGGCAGTTCTCTGGGGGCTCGACCGCCCGCGCCGCGGCCGCCTCCTCCACCGCGCCGCTGGCGGTCCTGCAGGTTGCTAGATCTATGCTGGTGCGTGGGGGTGTGCGAGACCCGCCCGTCAGGCTGCCGCTCAGCGGGCGCCCGCTCGATGCGCGGCGGTAGGCCCCTGGCGCGATTGGAATGCGCGGGCGTGCGGGTGATGCGAGAGAGCTCATCGCCAAAAGCGGCATCAAAAGGCAGCGTGAAAAATATTAAGGTGCTTCTGCTCTGCCTCATGCCCGGGGGCCCCCTGCAGGGAATGTTGCAGGACCGCCGCCGCTTTCCTGAGGGGGGCCCAGTCTGTAGGGGGCAGCTGCGGGCCCCTCATTTCTTCCATTGGGTAAGGCGTGGGGCGGCGCAACCCTGGCACTGGCACCTCCCGGCTCAGAAGTGCCGAGAGAGCGTCTGGGCGGTGAGGAGGGGTTCTCTAGGGGCGCCATCTTTTTGACAAGTGGGTGGGTGCCCGCTGGGACCAAGATGCAGTCAATCTTGGTTGCGGTTTTCTGAGTGCACAGTGCGGGGCGGGAGGGGGCGACGACTTTTCTGGTGCCTCTCTCGCCAAAGTTAGTTTCTAATGCAAGAGGCGGGTTCACATTGAAAGCCCCTCCGACAAGGGGGCTCAAGTCAGAGCTGTGTTATAAGATGCCCAAGTGAGCGAGCAGGGCACGATTTGCTCCATTCAGTTTCGCCCCTGGGTGAAAATATAGGGGGCGAGGGTGAGAGAGGCAAAGCTGGGTGGCTCGTAATGGGCGGCGACAGGGTGGGAAGGATCAACGCAGGGAGGGAGGCCCTCAGGAAGTGGAGAGAAACCGATGTCCCGCTCTGCGCGGGCGAGGATGGAAACGTGCCCGATCGCGCGGTTGTCTGGGGAGCGCGTGGCTGGGTTAAACGCAGCCTTCCAGCCCTTCCGCAAAGAGGGCTCGACGGCGAGCTGAGTTAAATGGGGGTCGTCCAGGAGGGTTTTCTGGAGGCGCAGAGCTTTGTAGGCCGAGAGGGTCCCAGAGTCCAGGTGGCCAAATTGCCAATCAAAGTGGCCAGGGAGACCGGCCGAACACCCGAAGGCGGCAGAAGCGCGGTCGCTATATCAGGGCGGGCTGGATTGGCTGCGGGGCCCCCTGCGGGTTGTCGGGGCCCCGCCTGCGCCCGCGCCCGCCGACGGCAGGGGGGCCCCCGCGGCCGCGGCCGGGCCCCCTCTCGCCCACTGTGGGGAGCCGTCCTCGCCTGCTGGGCACCCCCCCGGGGGCGGCTGCGCCAGGGCGGCGTCGCCTCCTATGCCGGCGGCAGGGCCGAGAGAGGGCGGCTGCGCCCTAATGGGCTCGACCTGGTCCTCGCCCTTACCTTTTCCGCCTTTCCCCTTGCGCCCTGATCGCGCGAGGCGGCGGAGACTCCTCAGGTCGCGCGCGATAGCCGCAGAGGAAGCCGCGACTGCGCCGGGGGGGGGGGGGGGGCGAGCCGATGAGGTGCCCGACGCGCCCTGCCTGCGGGCAAGGCTGGATCTTGGCCACGCCAGCTGGGCGGCCCGCGGGCACTCGACCCACGCGGCGGGGCCTGCGCCTGTGCGGCCTCCCGTTTGAAGGTGGGCAGGGCTGCCTCTATCCAGTGGGGCAAGAGTGTCCTAACGGCCGCCGCCCCTGTCGCCGCCCCTCGGCCGGCGCCGACTTTGAGCGCTCCGCGGAAGAAAATGTTCCAAGCTTGGTTGCCCTTCTGCGCGGGGTTTATTCCGACCTAATCCGGCCGCCCGGCTCCAGCGTGCATGTGGCTGCGACGATGTTAATCGCACCAGCCCTTTGGGCGTGAGTGGTTTAGACAGCCCCCTCTGTCCTCAACCCCCCAACCCCCCTTCTTCCCCTTCGGGGGGGGGTTTACCCCTCCCCCTACCCCCTCCCCCTTGGCCTGGACAGGGAGTCCCGCGGGTGGTCAGGGGGGTCTTTTTCGACGCCTGGGAGGGCCAAAAAACGACGACCCTCACGAGGATTCTGGCCCCGACGGGGGGGCGCTCTTGTAGCCCCCTCCTCTTCTGTGAAGCCACAATCCTTGCTTTCACGAAGGTTTTGGCCCCATTTTGGCCTCCCGAGGGGGCCGCGCTCATCTTCCTTCATAGCAAAATCATTGATTTTACGATGGTTTTGGGCTCATTTTGTCCTTCTCAGGGGGTAGAGGAGGTCGCACGAGGCCCCCAAGAGACCCCAAGACGCCCCCAAGAGGCCTCCAGGAGGCCCCCAAAAGGCCACCAAGAGGCCCCCAAGAGGCCCCCAGAGGCTCCCAACAGGCCCCCAAGAGGCCCCTACGAGGCCCCCAGAGCCCCCAAGAGGCTCCCAAGAGGCCCCCAAGAGGCCCCCAAGAGGCCCCCAAGAGGCCCCAAGAGGCCTCCAAGAGGCTCCCAAGAGGCCCCACGAGGAGCCCGAACGACTCACACGAGGACGAGGGGCCCGAACGACTCACACCACGAAGAGCCCGAACGACTCACACCACAAGGAGGGGCCCGAACGACTCATACCAGGTCGGAGCGCCCGACCGATTCACACCACGAGGAGCCCGAACGACTCACACCACGACGCGGGCCTCGAACGACTCACACCACGAGGAGCCCGAACGAGTCACACCAGGAGGAGGGGCAGCGCTCATACAAGCCCCCCAAGAGGGCCCCCAGAGGTCCACCAGATGGCCCCAAGAGGTCCCCAGATGGCCCACAGGATGTCCCCAGGAGGCACCACGAGGCCTCCATCAGGCCCCCAAGATACCCCCAAGAGGTGCCCAAGAGGCCCCAAGAGGCGCCGGAGACGCCCCGAGAGGCCTCCGAACGGCTTCGAAAAGACATATACTACTACTTCTTCTCCCACGATTAGTACTACTTTTACTACTAGTACTACTCATACTCGTTTGACTACATCATCTCGTACTACTACAACTACAACTACTCTTACGACTACTACCATATATACTCGCACTACTATGAGTCCTACTACTACTAGAACTACTACCACTACTACTACTACTACTACTACCACCACTACTACTACTACTACTACTACTATTACTACTACTACTATTACCACTACTACTACTACTACTACGACTTCTACTACGACTTCTACTACCACTACTACTACTACTACTACTACTACTACTACTACTACTACCACTACTACTATTACTACTACTACTACTACTACTACTAGTACTACGACTACTGCTACTCGTACTAGTACTACTACTACTACTACTACTACTACCACTATCACTACTTATTACTACTACCACAACTTCCATATAGACCACTGCTCTAGTGATTGCCTCTGTTACTCCGGCAACGCGTGCGACGACGACGTTGACGACTACGTTTGCTACTACCGTTGATACTGGACATACCACTACTACTACTACTACTACTACTACTACTACTACTACTACTACTACTACTACTACTACTACTACTACTACTACTACTACTACTAACTACTACTGCTACTACTACTACTACTACTACTACTACTACTACTACTACTACTACTACTACTACTACTACTACTACTACTACTACTACTACTACTACTACTACTACTACTACTACTACTACTACTACTACTACTACTACTACTACTACAACAACTACTACTACAACTACTACTACTACTACTACTACTACTACTACTACTACT